>CM055266.1:113937996-114137442 GCA_029237695.1 Conchocele bisecta
ACAAAAAAGTGATCGTCTCGTCAATACCTTCGATTTGATATATTATATAAACTATAGTTCAGGGGTTCCGTTAAAAATAAAATTTGACCCCTATTTGGACCCCTCGGGCGACGCCCCTATTTTGACCCGAGGGGCCACCATATGAAACAAATCTGAAACACAGGTGCCTAAACTATCGAATCATTCAAATACCCTGTATCGTCGAAAGAAAATCGGCCCTGGCGGTTCGGTGAGAAGAAATGATTTTTTAAGAATTTTTGACCTACTTACTTCAACGGTTGGCCATCTTGGATTTGGTGATGACCTTCATTTTAACCAAAAACTGAACAGGCTTTCAAACCACAGACCATTACAGTTAAGTTTGGCCAAGCCAGTTTACAAGGAAAAAAGTCGTTTGAAATCTTTAGTAAAAGAATGACCATTTGAACTATCGGTGGGCCATCTTGGTATGACGTAATCATTACGATTTAGACAAAAACAAATGGTTCCAGAGGTTATTGTCTCGTCAATACCTTCCCGATTTGATATATTACATGACTATATTACGGTTAAAAATAAAATTTGTGACCCGCCCTATTTGACCCCTCGGGCTCGGGCCGACGCCCATTTTTGACCCTCCACGGGCCACCAATATGAACAAATCTGAAACAGACGCTAACCTATTCGGATCATTACATACCAATATCGTCGAAATCGGCCTGGCGGTTCGGTGAGAAGAAGATTTTTTAAAGAATTTAGAACCTACTTTTTCCATGGCGGCCCCACTTTGGATTGTCGATGACCTCCATTTTAACCTAATCTGGAAATGGCATCACCCATTATATCATCCCCCCTGTGGAATGTTTTAACCAACAATATCGGCTCAGCAGTTCGGGAGAAGAAGATGATTGAAAATGTTCACGGTACGGTTACGGTTCGGACGGACGGACCGGACGACGGACACTTTTAGCCAATAAATCAATAGCTCACCATGAGCTTTGCTCAGGGTGAGCTAAAAACAACACAAAATTTATAATGCATTATGAAACTAAAAATTTATATTAGCAGTACTAAACAATGTTTGGGCCAGTGTATGAGAATTTCTTATCTTTATTACCTGCATATGAATTTTGAATAATTTGGTAAATTTCAGATGTTGAAAGTTCCTGAAATTGTTTTTATTTCAAAGGACTTTCAACATCTGAAATTTTTCAAATTCTTCAAAATCATATGCAGTAATAAAAGATAGCAAATTCTCATACGGACTGGCCCCAACCTTGTATATTTAGTTAACTGCTAAAATATAAAAAATTTTAGTTTCAAATACTGCAAATTAATTTATTTTGTGTTGTTTTTTAGGCTCAACCTGAGCAAAGCTCCATGTGAGCTATTGTTCTGGTGGCAAAGTGGTCCGTTTCGTACCCGTCTTCCGTCCGTCCGTCCGTGAACATTTTCAATCAATCAACTTCTTCTCCCGAACTTGCTGGCAGCCGATATTGGTTGTTAAAACTTCACAGGGGGATGAATATATGGGAGGTGCTGCCATTTACAGATTTGTTTAAAATGGATGGTCATCGACAATCCAAGATGGCCGCCATGGAAAAGTAGGTCAAATTCTTCTTAAAAAATCTTACTTCTCACGAACCGCCAGGTCCGCTTTCGACGATACTTGGGTATGGAATGATCGATTAGTTAGCGCCCCCTATGGGGTTTTATTCAGAGTTTGATTCATTATGGTGGCCCGTTGGGTCAAAAAATGGGCGTGTCGCCCCGAGGGGTCAAATAGGGGTCAAATTTTAATTTTTAACCGAATTTAATGTTATTTTTTAGTCATGTAACTATATCAAAATCGAAGGTAATGACGTGACAATAACTCTGGGAAACATTTTTTATTGTCTAAATCGTATGATTACGTGCATCCAAGAATGGCCCACCGAAATTCAGTTTACAAATGGTCATTCTTTTAAACCTAAAGATTTCAAACGTCTTTTTCTTGTAAACTGCATTGGCCAAACTTAACTGTAATGGTCTGTGGTTGATAGCCTGTTCATTTTTGTTAAAAATGAAGGGTCATCACCCAAATCCAAGATGGCCACCGGTTAGAGAAGTATGGTCAAATTCATAAAAAATCTTCTTCTCACGAACCGCCAGGCCGATTTCGACGATACCTGGGTATGCAATTGATCCGATAGTTTATTAGCGGCTGTTTCAAGATTTGTTCATTATGGGGTGGCCCCATGGGTCAAAAATGGGCGTCGCCCGAGGGGGTCAAAAATAGGGGGTAAATTTTATTTTTAACCGAATATAGGTTAAATTAATCATTATTCAAAATCGAAGGTAATTGACGAAGACGATCACTTTTTTGTCCTAAATCAGATGATTTACGTCATCCAAGATGGCCACTGATAGTTTCAAAAGGTCCTTCATTTTTACTAAAAGATTTCAAACGGTCGCTTTTTCTTGTGAACTGCTTTGGCCGATATTGGCCAAACGTTAATCTGTAAATGGTCTGTGGGTGAAGCCTGTTCTATTTTTGTTTAAAATTGGAGGTCATCACCAAAATCCAAGATGGCCGCCGTTTGAGAAGTAGGGTCAAATTATTGTTCAAAAAATCTTCTTCTACAACAAACCTCCAGGCCGATATCGACGAAAACTTGGTAAAGAATGATTGATAGTTACCGCTGTTTCAGATTTGTTCCATATGGTGGTCCCTGGGTGTCAAAAATGGGCATGGGCCCGAGGGGTCGAAATTAGGGGTCCAAAATTTTATTTTTTGACCGAATTATGGTCATTTTATATAACAAATCGAAGGTATAGCAGTAAATCTCATGGCACATTCGCGAATATAATGTTAGATTCAGAATGGTAACCAACAAATTCTGTCGGAACATTTGAAGTTGTAAGTGAAAGAGTCTTTGTGAAATCAAAGATGACCACTATGGAGCTTTTAGGTGTCGGCGGAATACAGGCCCATTTGGGCCTCTTGTTTTTAAAAACACATGAAACTCCAATGTCACATTCTCCTTTCTGGTGTTCATGGAGTCAGGTGAGCGAATTAGGGCCATCATGGCCCTCTTGTTTTTTTTGCATTTTACTTCTTGTTTTTAATTTGCAAAATTATTATTTAGAATGTGGAGGAAAAAATGTTGACCCTGGTGAGTTTTGTATTTTAATATTTTGAGAATGAATTCCCTCCGATCTCACTATAGAAATTTCATCTTTTGGGTATTTAAGTCCTTAAAAAAACTCAGAAAAATGCTGAGATTTATGACACTGACCAGTCAACTTTCAACGTGCCAAATAATACAGTAAATAGCTCTATTTAACACTAATATAAAAGGAAATGATTTCCTACTACTTTATTTTCCCTGTTAAAACCCTGCTACTTTGAGTACCATAATGGCCCTGAAATATTCAGACACAATTAATTCTAGTAAAATGCTTATAAATCTTATGGTTTCTCACAATGAAGAGTGTCCCAATAGCTGATTGGTTATTATTGTATTTGGTACTGGTTTTGTATCCAACAACAATGTATTTGGATACAATGTTGTCCGAATTACTTCGGGGTTATTACCAGTATTGGCTGAAAGCAAATATCATGTCCTGCCATTTCTCATTGGACTGGCTTTCATGAGTCCTAATAATTTTATTTCAACTCCACTGATGTGAATCATCATTCCATTCCATTGCATTGGGGGTGGTGTTGGTATTTGGTAATAGCATGGTTTAATTAACACTTGACCCCTTCCCTACGCTGGTTGACAGAAAATTGCCCGTCTTGCTTCCTGTTTTTTCATTTTTGCTTTTATTACTTAACAAAAAAACTGGTTTTGTTATGGACAGCAACATGAGAATCGTTTCCTCCAACTGGAAGCCGATTCTCATGTGCTGTCCAAAACCAGGGTTTTTGTCGAAAAAGAAATATTGAAAATAAAAACATTTCCAGCAGACGACAGAATTTTTAAATTTTTTGTCAGCATAGTAAGGGTTAACTTGTGGGCCCGGGAATTCCGCAGCATGGGCCATCCCGATTTTTTTACATATGTTGAATTGGTATTTTCTTGAAAGATTTCATGGGATTCCTCAATCAAAACAGGGATTCCGCAAGAATCCCGGTACACTGCGATGTGTCGACCCCAGGCTGGTTAGTACTTACATTGGCTTGTCTGCATGTTGACTTGTGCATTGGTAGTGAGCCTTATTAACCCACTGAACACTCAGAGTGGTGACCAATATAGATGTAGGCTTGTCATGTAGGTTCAATCATGGTTGGACAATTGTTTATGCCTGTTTGCTCATGGCTATCTAGGTCCACTATGATTTTACAGTTTCTAGGTCAACAAGCAGTTTTTGTAACAATACAGGAGTAGTTTTATACAACTACCTAGGGAATTCCGCTGGGGAAAATTGTAATTTTTTATCGCCAATTTTTTGTTTTTATTTTTAGCGCCACTGGCGAAAGTAGGGCGATCGCCAGCGGAATCCCTGAACTACTTAATAACTCTAATACTTAATGAACCATAATTAATAAACCTCCTAAATATTTTGTAACACCATTTGTTTTCGGATAACAATTTTGTATTGGAAAACCCCTATTTATATCTGAATACATTATTGTTGTGATAAATCGGGTACAACCATAGCCAATTCAAATTAGTATTTGCTAACCAGAGTGTTAACTTGGAAGCGAAACTGTGATTTAAAACATTGTAAAAACATATTATGTAAAGTTGAAATCCAATCTGGTCAAATTGAATTAATTTAAGAGTATGTATCCGCCTGCATACTGACCGTAAATATTGGGGAACACTTTATTTGTGGGAAAACCATAAATGTGGGAGTGTGTTTCCCATAATAAATTAGTTGTCCACATATGTAGGGTTGTTATGGTAATAGTTAAAGTTTCGATTTTGTGATAAAGCAAGGAGATAACCTCAGAGAATAATGTAATATTTACCTGCCAAATGACACTGTTCTCCTGCTGTAGTTGTCTTTCAGAGTTTTTCCGTGAGAAAGTTTAAGCTTCAACTTTGGTCATCAACACAAAATATGATAACGATCCATGTTATTTATGTCCTAACCAAGAAGATGTACTTATCTTTCATGATACAATATTTACAGAAACTGTGATTACTTTCTGTAAATTATGTCGAAGGTTGAAGGAACAAAATTTCCTAGGAAATTGTGTTTCGCACCCCTTTGAACTGCCCGCCACTGCACCCACACGCACACTGCACACACCACCACACCTGCCCACACACGCACCAAGGCCTCGACTAAATCCACTTGTCCCGCTTGTGATTGGGCATAATTGAATGAATTTTCAAACTTTGGGACGAGTGGTAGGCAATGTGAAAATAAGACAGTGCCCGGAGGTATATAACCAATTAAAATATAATAGGCATGTAGGAGTTGAAATCCAATCCGGTCGAGTAGAAAAATTAAGACTTTGTCGGGAGGCTGACACCCTCCACGTCCACGCATGCATTTGCAAACACACACACACATAATCCAATTGGAATGAAATTTGAACAGAGGTCAGTTCAGGGGTCCACTGACCCACTTCAACGGGTTGTTACTGGGTGTCAATTAAGTTCAAATTATTTGACCCAATTCTAAAGCAATTTTACATGACTTCAACCCTTACTACGCTGAATTAAATTTTGTCGTCTGCTGGAAATGTTTTATTTTCAATATTTCTCGTACAAAAACCTTTTTTGGTTTTAGGCGGCATGAGATCGTCTATGCTTGGATGGAACGATTCTCATGGTGCTGTCAAAACAGGAGTTTTTTAGTTTAAGAATTAAGGCAAAAAATGAAAAACGGCAGACGACAATTTTCGTCTCCCGCGTAGTGAGGGGTTAATGAATGACAACAATACATTGCTGGTAAATTTGTATTGCATGAAACATTCCCCCATAATCTGAATTGAATTAGTTTTTAATGATTTGCATGTTCATGTACAGGTCATGTAATACAGTTATATTTTCAGTTTTTACTGTTTAGCATGATTATAAATGTCAGTAAAATGTTGCCTTAGTTTAGAAAACATCATTTTAATTTAACTTTCTATTGACGGATATAACAACAATTTACATGCTATTTGAATTTGGATGTTTTGGTTTATTTTATTACCAGTTTTTGAGTTGTCAAGATTTAATACTGTAAAGCATTGTTTGAATTGTTGTTATTGGATTTGTTAGAAAACACCACCTAATAATTGTCTTGGTACCACGGTATTTACATATTACTGTTTTACTTAAACCATGTTGTCAAGCACAAGCTGGTGGGGTCCATCTACTAAAACGTGTGATCATAGTGAACCAAGTTTTGTTTAGCTGCGGGAACCTAATTACTTAACCAGTAGTCCTTTTTATTTCATTCAAAATTGCAAATGTATACTTAATCTAGCGAAGTATACTTTGAGGGAGAAATCATTTACTTTTCCCGAAAAATGCATTTGTTTTAGCTCGCCTGCACAAAAGTGCAGAAGAGCTTAATGGCATACCCCCGGCGGTGCGGCGGCAGCCGGGGTGGATGTGGCGTCTTGGCCACAAACTTAAAGTTGGGGTAAATAATGTCTTTAAATGTAATGTCATTTCCAACATGTATTCCTCAGAATGACCCTCTTATCATGCTATAGCAAATCCAATGGACCCACCACCCAAACCCTTACCCCAAGGTCAGGGTCACAAACCTTAGCACTTTCAATAAACTTAACGTTTGGGGGTAAATTTCTTGTATAACATCTGTTTCCTTTCATTGAACGCCTTGATATTTCATACATGCATTCCTCAGATGACCCCTCTATCATGCTGTAGCAAAATCCATGACCCACCCACCCCAACCCTTAGTCCATGGGGTCAAGGTCACAACCTTAGCACATTCACAAAACTTAGCGTTGGGGGTAAATGTCTTATAACCTTCTGGTTTCCTTTCATTGGAACACCTTGTTATTATTACCCCCCGCAACGACGTTGTGGCGGGGGTTTATAAGTGGGGGGGGGGGGGGGGGGGGGGGGGGGGGGGGGGGGGGGGGGGGGGGGGGGGGGGGGGGGGGGGGTTGGCTGGAGTCAGGTTGTCCGGTCGCGTCCCGTCCGTGCGTCCGTTCCGTCCCGTTCCGTACCGGACGTCCGTATCCCGGTAAAACTTAACATCAGTGAAATATTGTTATAACTTCTATTTCCGCTTATTTTTCATCTAAATTGTTTAATATTTCACACATGCATTCCTGTAAGGCTCTACTACCTTGCTTGTGGCCAAACATCCATGACCGTAACCAACCCCCCGCTGATCCCAAGGTCAAGGTCAAACAATACTTCGTCTCTTTACAAAACTTTAACATCAGAGAAATAATTGTTTAATAACTTCCTATTTCCGTTCATCCTAAAATGCTTTAATATTTTCACACATGCCATTCCTGTAAGGCTCTACTTACCATGCAGTGCCAAATCCACGACCGGTCCCAACCCCCGCTGATCCCAAGGTCAAGGTCAAAATACCTTAATCTTCTTTACAAAACTTAACAATCAGAGAAATATTGTTTATAACTTCTATTTCCTTTATCTAAAATGCTTAATATTTCACACATTGCATTCCTGTAAGGCGTCTCCTACCATGCTTTGTGCCAAATATCCACGACCGTGCCAACCCCTGCTGATCCCCAAAGTCAAGGTCAAATACTTATGTCTCTTTACAAAATAACTTGACATTCAGAGAAATATTGTTACAACTTTTATTTCTTTGTTCATCTAAAATGCATTAATATTTCACACAATGCATTCCTGTAAAGGGGCTCTACTACTATGCTGTGCCGAAAATCCACGACCGTCCCAAACCCCCGCTGATCCCAATGTCGAAAAAGGTCAAATACTTAGTTTATCTTTACAAAACTTAACATCAGAGAAATAAGTCATTAACATTCTATTTTGCCTTCCATTGAAAAATTCTTTATTATTTCACTTGTGCATTCCTCTAGGGGTTAGTGTACTATTATTCTGGGTGACAAATCTACGGGACCGTCCAACCCCCGCTTGATCCCAAGGTCAAGGTCACATACTTAGTCTCTGTTACAAAATCTTAACATTCAAGAAAAAGAAATATGTTTATAACTTCTATTTCTTTATTCATTGAACATTTCTTAATATTTGATGCAATGCATTCCTCTTAGGCCTCTCCTATCATGCTGTGACAAATTCCCGCTGATTTCGAGGTCAAGGTCACATACTTAGTCCTCTTTACAAAAGTTTAACATCAGAGAAATTATAACTTTTCTATTTCCTTGCTCGGATCTGCTTCACATTTCCACCACACGCATTGCTCCAATGGAACCTCTACCACCCTGTGGCAAAATTCACGTTCATGCCTGATTGGCTCCGCTAAAGCCCAGAGTCAAGGTCACAAGCCCACACACTTGGATATTTTTACATTTTAAATTTTAGGGGTACCTGGGCCCCACGCGGGGGTTAATTCTGTAAGGCCTCGTTTTACTGACCAATCCTAGTTTCATAACATGCAGTTCCTCAGACGACCCTTCCTATCATGCTGTAGCAAAATGCATGACCCCACCACCCAAACCCTTTACCATCAAGGTCAAGGTCACAACCTTAGCACATTTCATAAAACTTTAACGTTGGGTGTAATTTTCTTATAACATTCTGTTTCCATTTCATGGAACGCCTCTTCCTTGATATTTCATACATGCATTCCCTCAGATGACCCTCTATTCATGCTGTAGCAAATCCACGATTCCACCACCCAAACCCTTAACCCCGAAGGTCAAGGTCCACAAACCCTTGGCATGTTCATAAACTTAATGTTGGGGTAAAATGTTTTTGTGAACTTACTTTGTTTATTTAACAGGGAAACTGCCTTCATATTTGTTCATAACATGGATTCATCTGATGAATACTCTATCGGTGCTAATAGCAAATCCATGACCCGCACCGCCCATCCCTTCCTTTACCCCAAGGTCAATGTTCAAGGTCAAACAAAAACTTAAGGCACATTCATAAACTTTTAATGTTGGGGTAAAATGTTTCTTATAACATCTGTTTTTTTCTTTCATGGAACGACCTTGATTTTTATTCATACATGTAAAAATTTTCCTCAATGATGGACCCTCTAGGCATGCTGTAGCAAATCCACGGACTCACCACCCCAACCCTTACCCCACATGCATTCATCTGATGATACCCTCTTCGTGCTATCGCAAATCCATGACCCCACCAGGCCAACCCCGTTATCCACCAGGGTCAAGGGTCAAGGTCACAAACTTTAGCCACATTCATAAACTTAACTTTGGAGTAAATGTCTTTTATAACATCTGTTTCCTTTCATGGAACGCCTTTGTTATATTTTCATACATGCATTCCTCAGATGACCCTCTATCATGCTGTAGCAAATCCGCAACCAACCACCCAACCCTTACGCCAAGGTCAAGGTCACAACTTAGCATGTTTATAAACTTAACATTGGGGTAAATGTTGTGTAACTTCTGTTTATTTACAGGGAACACTTTGATATTTCATACATGCGTTCATCTGATGATACTCTATCGTGCTATAGCAAATCCATGACCCAACCCCCACCCCTTTCCCCAAGGTCAAGGTCACAAACATAACACATTCATAAACTTAATGTTGGGGTAAATGTCTTATAACATCTGTTTCCTTTCATGGAACGCCTTGATATTTCATACATGCATTCCTCAGATGACCCTCTAGCATGCTGTAGCAAATCCATAACCCACGACCCAACCCTTACCCCAAGGTCAAGGTCACAAACTTAGCATGTTCATAAACTTAACGTTGGGGTAAATGTTGTGTAACTTCTGTTTCTTTACAGGGAACGCTTTGATATTTCATACATGCATTCATGTGATGATCCTCTATTGTGCTACAGCAAATCCATGACCCACCCCCACCTCTTTCCCCAAGGTGAAGGACACAAGCTTAGCACATTTATACATGCATTCCTCATGTGAATAGCTATCATGCTGTAGAAAATCACCAACTTAGTGCATTCATACTTAACGTTGGGTTAAATTTTATTTTACTTCTGTTTTCAGGGAGCACATTGATATTTCATACATGCATTCATCTTAGTATGCTATATTATGCTATAGCAAACCCACGACCCACCTTGCACCACTGACCCCAATGTCAAGGTCCACCGCACGCCCCTTAACCCAAGGTCAAGTTATATAATATTCATGTTTTTTTATGCAACTGTGCCAAGTTTGAGTGAAGGCTGCCAACAGGCGAGCTTCGTTGTCTTCTGACAACTCTTGTTTATATAGAACTAACGACTGCATATATTTTATGATTAAAAATATGTATAATTATTATGAATTTATAACATTATCACAGCCAAAATGGCTGTGATAATGTAATAAATTTAGTATAATAAAAATTAATAAATTTATCTTTAAATTGAAAATTTCTCCCACAAAGTGTACTTTGCTAGATAAGTATACTTTGCAAGTTTGATGAAATAGGCTACAGAAGCAATACATTTTATCAAGTGTAAATATGCACAATACTTGTGCAAATTAATTTCTGGAAGTGAGCCATAATTAAGGTGACTGTCTTTAGATTCAGAGGGTGTGTCTTGGAAATGTCAAGGAAACATGTCCTTCTGACGTTCAGCTCCAGATAAGCGTTGGGTCTAAAGCGTACTATACCCCCTGATTTCAAAATCATTGTGTATTTTACTTTTACAAATGGATTATTGATTTTCTTCATTACTAAATAGAGAACAAATGATAAAAAAATATAACAAATTTAAAACATTCACTTATTTGAGCTGCAAAAAGCAAACACTGCAGCTCAAATAAGTGAATTTTCAAATTTATGACAGAATTTTCACTACTCAATTTGAAAATTAATGCGTATTTTCTCATTGCTGTGTGTATTTTGTACTCCCACTTTTGATAATCAATGCATATTCACCTAAAATAATTGCGTAAAATACGCCAATACACACCTTATCTGGAGCTCTGTCTGACGTTGCTGACATCATTTCCACATATGTTAGAAGCAGAGTGGTGTAAACCATTGCTGCTCTATAGAACCGATGGATGTAAATCACCATTATATTTCATGTATTTGTAAGAAAATATTGAAAAAATAATTATTTCTGCCTCTTTGTACTGCCCTATTACACGTGTCTTCCTTCTCCATACCCTTCACAGAGTGAAGATGTCTATGGGGATTTAACATGGGGAAATTGTTTTTCACACTAAAATCAATATTTAACCAAATTTCACGAAATAAAAAGAAGGCTCATTCTTAAATTTTCCTTTAATTTAATATTATCCAAAAAAATATTGTTTTTGAATTGTTTATATAGCCGTAAAATTTTGGCAGCTTTAGTGAAACAGACAGTACATGTGTTGCTTGTATCTTTTAAGCTGCTAGGATCACCAAAGGTATGCATGTATGAAAGCTTCGCTGTTCCAAGGTTTATGTACCGTATGTTTAATACAAGCCTACATCTGTTGTTAGCACCAGCCTTTTCATTTGTTTAAATTTAAATGTCTGAAACCAATTTTAACCCTTTCTTTCACCCTAAATAACTGGAATGGATTTTGATATGTTAGTTTTCCGACCAATCCAATTGCTACTAAATAATTTTCAGACTAGTCCATTATTAAAATTGGGTGGGGTTCTACAAAATATGAAAATTACTTGCAAAACGTAACCGGGTCATCAGCAACTACACTGTTTGTTTGCACTGCGATATAGAGGTCTGTAGTTTTGAAAGAGTTAATGGTACCGAGTGCTCCAGATAAGCTGCGTATTTGCTTAAATACCCAATCAAAATTGCCAAAAAACCCAATTGAAATCAGAAGTAGCGAGTATCAAAAAGCAATTACAATTATGTTGTGGTACATTTATCATGCTGCACAAAACCATAAACAGATCACAAATATAGCATATTTTTCTTATTTTCCATGAAAACATGGGGACAATTCTAATGAAATGCCAAGACATGTTTTTATTTTGAAGCAAACTATTCAATAATTGCTGTCTGTTGATGTGTAAACAGTATTTTACCCAATTACAATTTTGAAATGCCCAATTGCTTCAGAAATGATGGAGTGAAAATACTCAATTACTAATTCCTTATCTGGAGCCCTGGGTACCTGTAAATTTGATTTGTGGAAATAATCGATAGTAAAGGCTGTCATAATCAGATATAGGCTTATTCATTTTGTTCTCATGCACATCGTTGCTTTTGTGACAGCACAACATACCATCTGAGCCTGTGCTTATAAAGCTTCTGAGCACATACTCCATTCTCATGCTCGAGGCTATTACAAATCAAACTTGATTTCCATTAACCCTTTCAACCCTAAATAACTGGAATGCATTTTGATATGTTATTTTTCTGACCAATCCAATCATCACAAAATGATTTTTAGACTAATCCATTGATAAAAAGGGTTGTTCTTTTTTTTTTCTAAAACAAAATATTAACATTACTAGCAAAAAGTGCAGATCCTGATGAGACGGCTCGTTACGAGCCGGCTGATCTGGATCCACACTGTTTGCAGACTCGACTCTAGAGGTCTGTAGTGTTGAAAGGGTTAAGTATTTGGAGAATATACTCACTGTTTTATTAGCACATGCCCTGGCATAACATGAGAACTACATTATCTGTGGCAGGTGTAAGATGTGTACAAAACACTGAAAACCTATCCAGGTAGCAAGAGGGTCACTTTCTCTAAACTTTGTGCATGTATGATGAAAAAGGTTTGTACCCCCAAGGTTAAAACGGGATCGAACCAGTTTGCCCGGCCTTACACGACCTTAGCTGAATATTAGAACCTTCATAAACGATTTGCCAACATCATTTACCAAAGCACATGTTATTATACTTCTGAGCTCATATGAAGATTATATTTGGGATTTTCCACAAACAAAAGGGCGTATCCTCAGCATGAAATGGGTTAACTGAGCATCATCTGTGTTGGATTTTGTGTAATTTCTAACATGTTATTTTGCAGCAAAAGCCAGATTATTTACGAGTGATTGTTAAGAGTAAGGAGCGTAGTGATTCTACATGTATTTCCATCTAATCCCGAAGTAACTTGGCTGTTGTCGGGATATTAACCCTTACTACGCTGAATTAAATGTTGTCTTCTGCTGGTAATGTTTTATTTTCAAGATTTCTCGACAAAAACCTGGTTTTGACAGCACATGAGAATCATCTCCAGTGGAGACAATTCTCATGTGCTGTCAAAACCAGTTTTTTGTTAAGAATTAAAGCAAAAATGAAAAACAGTAGACTGCAATTTCCGTCAACAGCGTAGGAAGGGTTTAAGCCTTACACTACTGGATTAAATTGTATCGTCTGCTGTTTATTTATTTTCTATTTTTCTCGTCAGAAACATGCTTTGACAGCCCTTTAGAATAATTTCCAATGGAAATTATTTTAAAGGGCTGTCAAAACATGTTTGCTAAAGAAAGTAAAATGTAAAGCAACAGCAGACGACAATTTCCGTTTCCAGCATTCTAAGAGTTACGCCATTTCACTTGTACTTATTTTATTATGCGATTGCATATTGTGACTTCAGTTACCGGATACATGGAGTGCCATGCCATGATGCTCAATTGTTTGTTTGGACTATTAATCCATTAAAGATGGGATACAATTATAGTAGTATGAAACTTTATCATAACTTCTATATCCTTTGAATGCTTGCTTTAACCCTTTGAATCCGAAAGCCCATTATAGCAGTTTATGCAAGCAGTGCAGTAGCCTATTTCATCAACATTGCAAAGTATACTTTACTAGCAAAGTATACTTTGAGGGAGAAATCATTTATTTTTCCCGAAAAGCATTATTTCATATAGAACTAACAAATGCATATATTTCATGATTAAAAATGTATGCAGAATTATTATACTGAATTTATTACATTATCACAGCCAAATTGGCTGTGATAATGTAATAAATTCAGTATAATAAAAATTAATAAATTTATCATAAAATTGAAAATTTCTCCCTCAAAGTATACTTTGCTACTAAAGTATACTTTGCAATGTTGATGAAATCGGCTACTGATCCTGATGCGCCGTCTCGTATTGAGCCATCTCATCATGATCTGCACATACTAAAATCCATCAGCATAGTTGTGCACAAGTGAGTGTCACATATCCATGCTGCCATTAATATGACCTTGTTCTTGTGACCTTCACAACTTTGCATAAACACTTGCCGGTAGAAGGTCTTCACAACTTTGCATAAACACTTGCCGGTAGAAGGTTTGGGTTAAGCAGTTTGCTGGAGTGTCTCAATTCTGTGATAACTTCTATATCTCTTGATGAACTCATTTAATATTTCAGTACATTATACTTGTGCATAAATGTCACACAGCCATGATGCCCTTTATATGACACAGTTCTTTTCACCATCACTCTTTTTCTGAAACACTTGGCACTTTTGCCAGATTTCTCCAATCTGCCACCCTTGTCATTCGAGTTTCATGTTGATTTTGCATTACAGTTTTGGTTTGTCAGTCCAGGCGTCGGTCGTGGGTTTCTGTGAACCACTTCACACTTACCAATTTCAAAGCCACATTCCCAAATCCTTAACTCTTTCAACACCACAGGCCTGTATAGTGGTATTGGTAAATTGTGTACCTCCAGATGAGACGGCTCGTCATGAGCCGGCTCATCTGGATGTACACTATTTGCCAATACCACTATACAGGCCTGTGGTGTACGAGCCGGCTCATCAGGATCTACACTTTTTGCAAGTGATTTTTTTAGAACAAAAACACCCCTTTTCATAAATGGACTAGTCTGAAAATCATTTTGTGACGATTGAATAGGTTGCAAAGTTAACATAAAAATCCATTCCAGTTGCGTAGAGGTGAAAGAGCTAAGAACCGAAAAGGAGCACTGGTCATTGTGTATGTTCTTGTTTGCTGGTATTCAATGTGTTTTGCATGCATTCCTGTTTAAGTGCAAATACTCATATACATCTGGGGCCCGTTTCACTAAACTTCTTACGCTACAATCTTACGTCTACGATACTTTTCGTACAAACTTCTTGCGAACTTCTTACGTGCGTTTCACTAACATGTGCGTACAAAATTTCTTAAGTTACAAACTTCTTAAGAATTCTTCAGTATTGGAAATCCATCAAGCCCTTTGAATGTAAACATCCGGTCCGACTTTGACAACCAGACGACAGCTGTTAAATCAACTGCCTTAGTCCAGCAAGTTGAAAACCAGGAAAGTGAATTGGACTGACACTGATTGTCCCATCCACGGCGCCCAGGGTGTTCGGAATCCTGGCCACACAATAAAAGGCTTTTTTACAGTTGGCCAGGTCTTATTCCTCAGTTGGAAAACTGATGTTGTCCAGTCGATTATTGATGGCTGACACAACATCATTAATACACAGAGAAACCGAACTCCTAGAGACATCGTGGATGTCGCCAGCTCGGAGTAGAACTCACCCTTCGCTAGGCAGCGCAGGGTAACCAATGTCTGCAAAGGTTTCAAGTGCTTGAGTCTTTGATGATCTCAAATGTGATTTTTATTTGCTTTAGTTTGTACTGTATACTATATGGGGCATGGAGTTGCCGTATTGGCCATCTTAGTGTATGCAATACATCTTGTGGCGTTTTACACATACCACAAATAATTTGACATACCCATAAATACAAGTTTGTGCAACGTCCTATTGGTTGTTTTCATCACACTTATATACAAAGTCTGATTTTCTATTACATTTAGGGGAAGGGGCCAAGTGGCTTTGGTTTGGTATGGACCTGGAACCAGATCGGGTTCTAATTTCAGGGCTGAATATATATTTGTTTCGATGTAAATATTCCGTTCTGATTTTGGGACCCCCCCACCCCACCCCCCGAAATGCAGCAGGTTGAATACGGGATCGAACCAGTTGGCCAGGCCTTATATGACCTTAACCTGTTGTATAGCTTTCTGGCATAATATTTATAGCACAATGTTGTCATATATGTCTATAATGTATTGCACCACATTGTAATACTTTCTCTGTCATATTATTTGCTGTATGTGTCAAACGGTCGAGTGATGAAACTGTAAGATGGCTGTACATACAAAGATGGCGGAGATGGCAACACAATGTACCATACAGTATACAGTAACCAAAAAAATGATATGACAACACATTACATACATATTACTTTTGAAAATATTTGATTCGTGTTTTCATCCATTTCACCCCTACACCACACTACAATTATAGTGAATCACTCCTCCTTAAACCACATTATATCAGGCTGCATTTGCTGGCTAACTGATCAGAAGGTAAAATTATAATGAGTAACTACTCCATAAGCCACGTTATATAAGGCTGCATATGCTGGCCTAACTGATCAGCAGGTACAGGTATAGCGAGTCACTATTATATAAGCCACGTTATATAAGGCTGCATTTGCTGGCCTAACTGATCAGCAGGTACAGGTATAGCGAGTCACTATTATATAAGCCACGTTATATAAGGCTGCATATGCTGGCCTAACTGATCAGCAGGTACAAGTATAGCGAGTCACTATTATATAAGCCACGTTATATAAGGCTGCATTTGCTGGCCTAACTGATCAGCAGGTACAGGTATAGCGAGTCACTATTATATAAGCCACGTTATATAAGGCTGCATTTGCTGGCCTAACTGATCAGCAGGTACGGTATAGCGAGTCACTATTATAGCCACGTTATATAAGGCTGCATTTGCTGGCCTAACTGATCAGCAGGTACAGGTATAGCGAGTCACTATTATATAAGCCACGTTATATAAGGCTGCATATGCTGGCCTAACTGATCAGCAGGTACAAGTATAGCGAGTCACTATTATATAAGCCACGTTATATAAGGCTGCATTTGCTGGCCTAACTGATCAGCAGGTACAGGTATAGCGAGTCACTATTATATAAGCCACGTTAGATCAGGCTGCATATGCTGGTCTAGCTGATCAGCAGGTACAGGTATAGCGAGTCACTATTATATAAGCCACGTCATATAAGGCTGCATATGCTGGTCTAGCTGATCAGCAGGTACAGGTATAGCGAGTCACTATTATATAAGCCACGTTATATAAGGCTGCATTTGCTGGCCTAACTGATCAGCAGGTACAAGTATACCGAGTCACTATTATATAAGCCACGTTATATAAGGCTGCATTTGCTGGCCTAACTGATCAGCAGGTACAGGTATAGCGAGTCACTATTATATAAGCCACGTTATATAAGGCTGCATTTGCTGGCCTAACTTATCAGCAGGTACAAGTATAGCGAGTCACTATTATATAAGCCACGTTATATAAGGCTGCATATGCTGGTCTAGCTGATCAGCAGGTACAGGTATAGCGAGTCACTATTATATAAGCCACGTTATATAAGGCTGCATTTGCTGGCCTAACTTATCAGCAGGTACAAGTATAGCGAGTCACTATTATATAAGCCACGTTATATAAGGCTGCATTTGCTGGCCTAACTTATCAGCAGGTACAAGTATAGCGAGTCACTATTATATAAGCCACGTTATATAAGGCTGCATATGCTGGTCTAGCTGATCAGCAGGTACAGGTATAGCGAGTCACTATTATATAAGCCACGTTATATAAGGCTGCATTTGCTGGCCTAACTGATCAGCAGGTACAAGTATACCGAGTCACTATTATATAAGCCACGTTATATAAGGCTGCATTTGCTGGCCTAACTGATCAGCAGGTACAGGTATAGCGAGTCACTATTATATAAGCCACGTTATATAAGGCTGCATTTGCTGGCCTAACTTATCAGCAGGTACAAGTATAAGCGAGTCACATATATAAGCCCAGCGTTTATATAAGGCTGCATATGCTGGTCTAGCTGATCAGCAGGTACAGGTATAGCGAGTCACTATTATATAAGCCACGTTTTATATAAGGCTGCTTTTTATTTGCTGGCCTAACTATCAGCTGGTAACAAGTATACGAGTCACTATTATAATCCACGTATATAAGGCTGCATTTGCTGGCCTAACTGATCAGCAGGTACAGGTATGTGAGTCACTATTATATAAGCCACGTTATATAAGGCTGCATTTGCTGGCCTAGCTGATCAGCAGGTACAAGTATAGCGAGTCACTATTATATAAGCCACGTTATATAAGGCTGCATTTGCTGGCCTAGCTGATCAGCAGGTACAGTATAGCAGTCAGTAATATATAAGCCACGTTATTATAAGGCTGCATTTGCTGGTCTAACTGATCACAGTACAGGTAGCGAGTCACTATTATATAAGCCACGTTATATAAGGCTGCATTTGCTGGCCTAGCTGATCAGCAGGTACAGGTATAGCGAGTCACTATTATATAAGCCACGTTATATAAGGCTGCATTTGCTGGTCTAACTGATCAGCAGGTACAGGTATAGCGAGTCACTATTATATAAGCCACGTCATATAAGGCTGCATATGCTGGTCTAACTGATCAGCAGGTACAGGTATAGCGAGTCACTATTATATAAGCCACGTCATATAAGGCTGCATATGCTGGTCTAGCTGATCAGCAGGTACAGGTATAGCGAGTCACTATTATATAAGCCACGTTATATAAGGCTGCATTTGCTGGTCTAACTGATCAGCAGGTACAGGTATAGCGAGTCACTATTATATAAGCCACGTCATATAAGGCTGCATATGCTGGCCTAGCTGATCAACAGGTACAGGTATAGCGAGTCACTATTATATAAGCCACGTTGTATCAGGCTGCATTTGCTGCACTAACTGATCAACAGGTACAAGCATAGCGAGTCACTATTATATAAGCCACGTTATATAAGGCTGCATTTGCTGGCCTAACTGATCAACAGGTACAGGTATAGCGAGTCACTATTATATAAGCCACGTTAGATCAGGCTGCATATGCTGGTCTAGCTGATCAGCAGGTACAGGTATAGCGAGTCACTATTATATAAGCCACGTTATATAAGGCTGCATATGCTGGCCTAACTGATCAGCAGGTACAAGTATAGCGAGTCACTATTATATAAGCCACGTTATATAAGGCTGCATATGCTGGCCTAGCTGATCAGCAGGTACAAGTATAGCGAGTCACTATTATATAAGCCACGTTATATAAGGCTGCATTTGCTGGACTAACTGATCAACAGGTACAAGTATAGCGAGTCACTATTATATAAGCCACGTTATATAAGGCTGCATTTGCTGGACTAACTGATCAACAGTACAGTATAGCGAGTCACTATTATATAAGCCACGTTATATAAGGCTGCATTTGCTGGCCTAACTGATCAGCAGGTACAGGTATAGCGAGTCACTATTATATAAGCCACGTTATATAAGGCTGCATTTGCTGGTCTAGCTGATCAGCAGGTACAAGTATAGCGAGTCACTATTATATAAGCCACGTTATATAAGGCTGCATTTGCTGGCCTAACTTATCAACAGGTACAAGTATGGCGAGTCACTATTATATAAGCCACGTTATATAAGGCTGCATTTGCTGGACTAACTGATCATCAGGTACAAGTATAGTGAGTCACTATTATATAAGCCACGTTATATAAGGCTGCATTTGCTGGACTAACTGATCATCAGGTACAAGTATAGTGAGTCACTATTATATAAGCCACGTTATATAAGGCTGCATTTGCTGGCCTAACTTATCAACAGGTACAAGTATGGCGAGTCACTATTATAAGCCAGTTATATAAGGCTGCATTTGCTGGACTAACTTATCAACAGGTACAAGTATGGCGAGTCACTATTATATAAGCCACGTTATATAAGGCTGCATTTGCTGGACTAACTGATCATCAGGTACAAGTATAGTGAGTCACTATTATATAAGCCACGTTATATAAGGCTGCATTTGCTGGCCTAACTTATCAACAGGTACAAGTATGGCGAGTCACTATTATATAAGCCACGTTATATAAGGCTGCATTTGCTGGACTAACTTATCAACAGGTACAAGTATGGCGAGTCACTATTATATAAGCCACGTTATATAAGGCTGCATTTGCTGGACTAACTGATCATCAGGTACAAGTATAGTGAGTCACTATTATATAAGCCACGTTATATAAGGCTGCATTTGCTGGCCTAACTTATCAACAGGTACAAGTATGGCGAGTCACTATTATAGACCACTATATAAAGGCTGCATATGCTGGCCTAACTGATCAACAGGTACAAGTATAGTGAGTCACTATTATATAAGCCACGTTATATCAGGCTGCATTTGCTGCACTAACTGATCAACAGCTACAAGTATAGTGAGTCACTACTCTATAAGCCACGTTATATCTGGGTTGCATTTGCTGGCTAACTGATAAGCAGCTAAAGCTAGATAATCCGGTCTGTCTACGCATTAGGGCCCCTATAAGTGATTTGAGAAACTTACAAAAACTTCCAAAAAATAAACACACAAACAGACAGATGGACAGACCAACACTTAAAAACAAAATAAACAGACAAACGGACGTACGATCAGTAGTGAGGGTAATGTATTACTAAGTAATGCCAAAAATAAACGGACAGACAGACAGACGGAAGTATAGGGCGAAACCTATATGGCGAAATATGCACGGCCGATTTGATGGCGATGTTATTCATGAAATACATGTATGGCGGCCGTGACACTTGCGCTAAAAAATCTTCGTACGACAGCCCAATACCTATCGCAGACTTACGAGGAAAGTTACGAACTTCGCAAGAAAGTTCGCACGAAATTGACGTTAGTGAAACGGTAAAATGCGCCTAGGAAGTTCGTACGATAATTTCTTATCGTAAGAAGTTTAGTGAAACGGGCCCCTGTTGTTTCCGTTTTAGCTCTTAGAATATGGGAAACGAAAATTACCATCTTCTGTTGTTTTGTATTTTTTTCTCAATAAATATAA
The DNA here is from genome assembly GCA_029237695.1 of Conchocele bisecta. Lineage (NCBI taxonomy): Eukaryota > Metazoa > Mollusca > Bivalvia > Lucinida > Thyasiridae > Conchocele > Conchocele bisecta. The sequence goes on from CM055266.1 coordinate 113,958,886, forward strand.
GGTTTGACAGTGTCCAGCCATGGGTAAATTCAAAAGCAAATTTATGGGCGGAGCTACCTTGTATGAAATATGTAAATCATACTCAAATTAAAATGATCAAATACAGAATATTTTCAAATCTGTGTTACAGGTGTTATGTACTATGTTTTTATTGTACATCATGTAGAATGGCATATAATGTACATGTACCTGTGCTTGACTTGTACATACATACAGTATACCTCAACATATTCCTACCTGTCTGTCCCACAGGTTCTTGAAGAAGGTTACTGTAATATTACGGTGTTTTATGGGTTATTTTGGTATATATCTGGTGGTTTGGGTGCATTGTTACCAACATACAATTTACATCACCTCCCGCAAGTTACACGTATAAGTACAAATTTACAAGGTGAGAAATGGAGCTTCTACCCTCGTACGTTTTTAACCAATAAGCCATTATTTGTTAACCGATAACAATAAAACCAGTCCCAAATTGTTTATTTAGATTAATGTAATGGACTGGAACCACCAATGCAAGTCAAACAATTTTATATCGTCTGAAAAATGTCAAATATTTTAGGATAGGTGGTTGAGCTCTCAAAGCAGGGAAATTTGGTTACACGTCCTTACATAGACATGTAAACCTCTTTACATCGCGACGCTCATTGCCTGACATCTATTAATAGCGTGACAGGGATGTCGTAGTGGATTTTGACACATCGCGGGAAATGGCTATTCAAAATCCCAATCCCAAAAACCAAGAAATCCACCCAAATCTACCCAAAATTCACCAAAATATCCATATGACACCAACATACCGACCATCTGTTCAAACACCTGTGGTCTATCCATGTTGCAGAGTCTGCCGTTGTGTCACCACATCAATGAAGCATGCAGCTGCACAGTCACCAGTATCATTACTGTAATTCTCATTGTGGCCCAGTGTGCAGAAATTTTGTGGTCCTGTATTGAGAAATGGGGCTTATGGTATTTCTGGGCAGTCTTGATCCTGATCTCCAAGCACATTGCTGCAGTCTGATATGGATATGTACTTTTTGTTAGAAACACAATAGGTGGTTTATTTACTGAATGGCAAACAGTGTAGGGCCTGATCAGAGTGCGCTGATGTGCTGGCTGATTTGGAGCTACTTGGTTGCATAACCCATAAGCCCCATTTCTCCAGTCACAGCTACATATAGTTGTTTTTAGCTCACCTGAGCGAAGCTCTTGTGAGCTATTGACATTGTTACCGCAATGTGTGTCGTCTGTCGTCATCCGTCGTCGTCCGTCGTCGTCCGTAAACATTTGCAAACGTCTTCTCCTCGGTAACCATTGGGCCTATAGTCACCAAACTTCATGGTCATGGTCCTTAGGTAGGGGGATTACAAAATTGTTAAAATGACGTCATTACGTAATCCAAGATGACCGCCGTCTAAAAATAGCACAAATTCTTCAAAAATCTTCTTCTCAAGAACCGCCAACCGGATTTCGACAAAACTTGGTAGAAATGATCGATGTACAATGCTCTTTCAAAGTTGTTAAAATGGTGACCCCGGGGTCAAAAATGGGCGTGGCCCGTGGGGTCAAATTGGGGTAAAATTTTATTTTTGACCAAATATGGTCATGTTATATATCAAATCGAAGGTATCAACGAGGCGATCTCTCTGGTGCATTATTTTGTCGAAATCGGATGGTTATGTCATCCAAGATGGCCGCCGAAAGGTCAAAAGGTCGTTCTTTTATCAGAGATTTCAAAATTCTTCTTCACATGAACCGCTTGGCCCATGGTAGCCAAACTTAAAAGTTATGATCCATGGGTGAAGCCTTTTCAAATTTGTTAAAATGGAGGTCATCGCTAATCCAAGATGGCCGACGTCTAAAAATAGCATAAATTCTTAAAAAATCTTCTCGTGAACCATTAGCCGGATTTCAACGAAACTTGGTAGGAATGATCGATGTACAATGCTCTTTCAAAGGTGTTAAAATGGTGACCCCCTTGTTAAAATTGGGCGTGGCCCGTGGGGTCAAATAGGGGTTAAATTTTATTTTTGACCGAATATGGTCATGTCTATATCAAATCGAAGGTATCAAAGAGGCGATCACTCTGGTACATTTTCGAAATTGGATGGTCGTGTCATCCAAGATGGCCGCCGAAAGGTCAAAAGGTTGTTCTTTTATTAGAGATTTCAAAATTCTTCTTAACATGAACCGCTTGGCCCATGGTGGCCAAACTTCGCAGTTATGGTCCATGGGTGAAGACTTTTCAGATTTGTTAAAACGAAGGTCATCGCTAATCCAAGATGGCCGTCGTCTAAAAATAGCACAAATTCTTAAAAAATCATGAACCGCTAGCCGGATTTCGACGAAACTTGGTAGAAATGATCGATGTAGAATGCTCTTTCAAATGTGTTAAAATGGTGACCCCGAGGTCAAAAATGGGCGTGGCCCATGGGGTCAAATTTTATTTTTGATCGAATATGCTCATGTCATATATCAAATTGAAGGTATCGATGAGGCGATTGCTCTGGTGCAATATTTGTCGGAATCGGATGATTATGTCATCCATGATGGCCGCTAAAAGGTCCATTTATTTGAGATTTTGGACGTCTTTTTCACAGGAACCACATGGCCGATGCTGGCCAAACTTCATAGAAAGTTAAGATCCTTGGGTGAAGCATTTTCAGATTTGGTAAAATGAGAGTCATCGCTTAATCCAAGATGACCGCCATCTAAAAATAGCACAATTGTTTTAAAACACATATGAACTCAATGTCACATTCTCCTCTGCTGTTCATGGAGTCAGGTGAGCGAATTAGGGCCATCATGGCCCTCTTGTTTATTTAGAGATAGAGTCATTTGAATCTATAATTTTACTTCTTTATTTAATGATTTTCAGTGGATTGCCAGGATTTCTCATTGGAAAAATTATCGGTCTTGCACTTTTTGAAACAAATTCATACTTTTCTCTAGTCATTGCGGTTTATGGATTATCTCACTTTTTTAGGGATTCTGAACTGTGCTTTGTAACTCCTTAGTCCATAAGGTACAAGTTTGATGCTTGAATAGAATTTCGCATTTGCTATGAAAATCTTGTCAACTTTTAACATTAACCCTTAAACCGCTATCTTATTTTTTTTGTCGTCTGCTGTTTATTTCCCATTTTTATCATCAAAAACATGCTTTGACAGCACTTTAGAATAATTTATAACATGCTTTGACAACACTTCAGAATCATTTCCATTGGAAATGATTTTGAAGTGCTGTGAAACCATGTTTTTATTGAGAAATAAGGCAAGGTATAAATGCAACAGCAGACAACAATTGTTGTGAGTAGTGGTCTAAGGGTTAAAATTCAGGGAGGGAAATATTCTGTCACACTCGTTTGTCAAAATGTGGCTCACAGGCCCATGTTATTTGCATTAAATAATTAGAATTTACATTTTAAGATGATGTATTATTAATTTATAATATTTAATAAACTGCATTTTTTAATTAATATATACCGAAGCTATATGATCATATTAAATCAACAGACGTGTTAGACTATATCTACTACATAAACTGAATCTATACTGATCACCCAAGTATGTTTTCTCTAGCTGCCTCATTTGCATATTTATTACACTAGTGTGCTATGATTTTTATTACGATGTAACACTTGTGTTATTATACTGCGAAGGCCATTTTATCAGTTTTGTCTTTGTCAGTTCATTTGCTGATGACGGTCACAGGTTGAAGTAACGGACCGAGATCTATAAATACATTAAATATGCCTAAAAGCATCAATGAATGAAGAAAAAAAAGGATTTTTTTACACCCTCCATATACTCGATTTTTTCTTAATTCATTGGTGCTTTTAGACATATTTAATGTATTTATAGACCTCGGTCCGTTACTTCAACCTGTCATGACGGTGTGTATAAGACTGCTCACTCAATTCAATAAATTCTGTAGAATTATGATTACCGTACATGTATTTTTAGCTCACCTGAGCGAAGGTCATGTGAGCTATTGTTACCGCAATGTGTCCGTCGTCGTCGTCCGTCGTCGTCCGTGAACATTTTCAAACGTCTTCTCCTCGGTAACCATTGGGCCTATAGTCACCAAACTTCATGGTCATGGTCCTTAGGTAGGGGGATTACAAAATTGTTAAAATGACGTCATTACGTAATCCAAGATGGCCGCCGTCTAAAAATAGCACAAATTCTTCAAAAATCTTCTTCTCAAGAACCGCCAACCGGATTTCGACAAAACTTGGTTGGAATGATCGATGTACATTGCTCTTTCAAAGTTGTTAAAATGGTGACCCCGGGGTCAAAAATGGGCATGGCCCGTAGGGTCAAATTGTGATAAAATTGTATGTTTGACCGAATATGGTCATGTCATATATCAAATTGAAGGTATCAATGAGGCGATCACTCTGGTGCATTTTTTGTCGAAATCGGATGGTATTGTCATCCAAGATGGCCGCCGAAATGTCAAAAGGTCGTTCTTTTATTAGAGATTTCAAAATTCTTCTTCACATGAACCGCTTGGCCCATGGTAGCCAAACTTCACAGTTATGGTCCATGGGTGAAGCCTTTTCAGATTTGTTAAAATGGAGGTCATCGCTAATCCAAGATGGCCGCCGTCTAAAAAATAGCATAAATTCTTAAAAAATCTTCTTCTTATGAACCCCTTGCCGGATTTCGACGAAACTTGGTAGGAATGATCGATTTCCAATGCTCTTTCAAAGTTGTGAAAATGGTGACCCCGGGGTCAAAAATGGGCATGGCCCGTGGGGTCAAATTGGGGTCAAATTTTATTTTTGACCGAATATGCTCATGCCATATATCAAATTGAAAGTATCGATGAGGCGATTACTCAGGTGCAATATTTGTCGGAATCCGATGATTATGTCATCCATGATGGCCGCCAAAAGGTCCATTTATTCAAGATTTTGAACGTCTTTTTCTCAGGAACCACATGGCCGATGCTGGCCAAACTTCATAGGAAGTTAAGATCCTTGGGTGAAGCATTTTCGGATTTGGTAAAATGAGAGTCATCGCTTTTAAATCCAAGATGACCGCCATCTAAGAATAGCACAATTTTTTTAAAACACATGAACTCAATGTCACATTCTCCTCTGGTGTTCATGGAGTCAGGTGAGCGAATTAGGGCCATCATGGCCCTCTTGTTCTGTTTAGTGTATAATTGTTTGTTTATTAGCCCAAAACGGTACACTTCATTTATAGTGGAGCCTCTTTAAACTGGACACCCTGGGAGGTTGCAGGGAGTCCAGTTTAGAGAGGCTCCACTGACATTTACATATATAAAGACTCCACAAGTTTCTGTGGTTTGTCGTCGTTAATCAGACCAGTGTGTCCGATGTAGAAAGGTTCCACTGTACATGTATTTTACAGATGGTAAAGGTTACAAGCCCGAGTCTGACACCCCGAGATAAGGAGAAATGCATCGCTGCTGTCCATAAACGTGGTGTGGTGGTGGACGTCTCACCTGGTGCTAGACACACAGGCGCTAGTGATGTGAAAATGGAGCCGGGATCTTCAACACTAGATGAGGGTAAAGTGGAAGCAACAACAGGCACCTGCACTGAACTAGACATGTATTTATCAGATCATGTGGTTCCAAAGTCTGAACCTATGGATGTAGACTGTGAAAGGGAGAGTGGTAGTTACTCTACAGATGGTAGTGAAATGGACGCTGTGAGAACAGCAGCCCGGTCTAGTGGAGTGAACATTGCAACGCGTGCAGTGACGGGCTCTGTGGGTGAGGATCTGACTGTGGGTAAGACAGATAATGAGTTGGCCAGTGAGAAAGGAAAAGACACAAACATCCAGATACAGATATCTGTGGCCTCCAGTGTGGATGGTATAAACGTTACTGTGCCGACGACTGTGGCGACTACAGACGTGACGTTGCCGTTGATGATCGAGACGAAGTTCACGACATCGCCGGGGCCAAGCAGTGAGAGTACGGACACGGCGTCGGAGGTGGGCAGCTGCTTCAGTTCGCCCAGCAGCAGCACGGTGGGCACATCTGCCCAGAACTCACCCAATGTCCCAGGTATAGACAATCCAGCAGGTAGGCAAATATACACCACAGGTGAGACTCGGAGCTGGCATCCAGAACATTGACCACTCAGAAGTTACCCCAATGATTCACTTACATAGATACAACACAAGTGTAAGACTTTGACCTATGACCCAGAAAATGTCCCATTCAGAAGTTACCCAACCCACTCACTTCTTTTGACAAGCACCACAGAGGAAAGACTTGTACCTAGAAAATGGCACATACCTACCCACTTCTATAGACTATACAGAAATACGTGGTATGGGTAACTTTATTGAATGCACCACTTTCTGGTCTGACTGAGCTTGTACTGCTACTCAAGTTTCCTGCTGGAAATCAAACAGCTTGATTGGTTGATCTGGTCTCTGGCTTGGCCGATCAAACAATTTGCTTACTGCTTCAAATTACGAGTGCATTCCTATTGCCCATGGTAATAAAACGTCTATACCACATTCTCAAAATTCATAATCCGAATCAATCAGTTTGATTGGCACAGTAGGGCGGCTGGTTAGGAGCATGCAAAGGGTAAATTTAATAATGGGTTTCATTATAGGAATGAATGGCCTTTTTGTGGAATTTATGAATGGCCTTTTTGTGGAATTTATCGGGGTATAAACTTGGAAAAGTCGCGGGAATACTGGACGAAGGCCGGAAGGCCTCGTCCAGTATTCCCGCGACTTTTCCAAGTTTATATCCCCGATAAATTCAACAAAAAGGCCATTAATTCCTTATAATTCCAGCATTTGAAATAAATTTGTCAAGAAAATGTGTTTATTTTCCGTTTTCTTAAGAATTATTTTAACTGCGCCTCACGGTTACGGAAAGTAGTTCGGCGTGGGAGTTTACTGGGATATAATTTTGGACAGAGATTTGCTACGGGCCAATCAAATGTTAGGGAATTGTGTAAATATTTTTGTGCTGGAATTATATTTACCTGAATCCGGATATCTCTGGTTTGGCCGACAGGAACATTTTTATACGACCGTTTTTAAAAAACGGTACGTATTATGTTTTACCGCACGGCGGGCGGGCGGGCGGGCGGGCGGGCGGCTGAAGAAAAAGCGCATAGTTCGTGTACACAACTCCTCCGAAACCGTTCAGTTGATCGATCTGAAACTATACACACGTCTTCTACACATATTGAAGATGTGCACCTTGGTGTTTTTATGCCGAAAAACTGTTTTTTAACAAAAATATCGCCTTTTTAACTTAGCCATTTTTTCTTCATTTTTCTATACATTTCTATATACGGTACAGAGTTTGTGTACACAACTCCTCCGAAACTGTTCAGTCGATCGTTCTGAAATTATACACACGTCTTCTACACATATTGAAGATGTGCACTTTGGTTTTTTTATGCCGAAAAAATATTTTTTAACAAAAATATCGCCTTTTTAACTTAGCCATTTTTTCTACATTTTTCTATGCAATTATATATACAATACAGAGTTTGTGTACACAACTCCTCCGAAACTGTTTAGTCGATCGTTCTGAAACTATACACACGTCTTCTACACATATTGAAGATGTGCACATTGGTGTTTTTATGCGGAAAAAATATTTTTTAACAAAAATATCACCTTTTTAACTTAGCAATTTTTTCTACATTTTTCTATACAATTCTATATACGGTACAAAGTTTGTGTACACAACTCCTCCGAAACTGTTCAGTCGATCGTTCTGAAATTATACACACGTCTTCTACACATATTGAAGATGTGCACCTTGGTTTTTTTATGCCGAAAAAATATTTTTTAACAAAAATATCACCTTTTTAACTTAGCCATTTTTTCTACATTATTGTATCCAATTCCCTATCATTTCTACTTTACACTCTACTTTTCTATCTCTGCCTAAATTAGTATACATGTTTAGCACAACGAGATGAAGAAATAATGCTATAGACTTTCAAATTCTCATTAATGTTTCTTGCCTTGGTGACAGCTTCACATTTCTGCATCTTCGCTGTCCATATTCGACGGGCGTATTTTGTGACTTGCGGCACTCTTGTTTACTTTCTGTTATGTGCGAGTTGAATCCAGTTGTACCCATTATAAAAGTAGTAAGATTAGTGCCATATTGCTTTTATGGAGTGGGGCTAAGTGACTCCGGTGTGGTTATGACCTGGCACCAGTAGCCTATTTCACCAACATTGCAAAGCATACTTTACTAGCAAAGTATACTTTGAGGGAGTAATCATTTATTTTTCCTGAAATGCATTATTTCATATAAAACTAACAAATGCATATATTTCATGATTAAAAGTATGCAGAATTATTATACTGAATTTATTACATTATCTCACAGCCATTAAATGGCTGTGATAATGTAATAAATTCAGTATAATAAAAATTACTAAATTTATCATAAAATTGAAAATTTCTCCCTCAAAGTATACTTTGCTACTAAAGTATACTTTGCAATGTTGATGAAATAGGCTACAGGTCAGGTAATTCTAATTTCGTATTAAAATTAAAAATGGCCACCATAATAATAGTTTTTGTTTTATTTTCAATTGAATACAAGTATTTTCAATTGTAAAAATGGACGATTATCTACAGTATCATGCAGTAAATGAAATGTGAACATGTACCATTATGTGACATACCCGGTAATGACATTAGAGCGCTGTTTATTTCAAAAGTGTCATTCAGCTTTAATTTCACATTTATCATTATAATATAAAACAAATATGGAAGTTTTATCTGATGTATATGATGTGATATGCAACAGAAGAATGTGAATATTAAATCATATACACCAGCTAAAAAATTCATAGTTGTATATTATCAGGCTTCCAGACTGCACTAGAAGACCAGTAGCCAATTTTACCAAAATTGCAAAGTATACTTATCTTGCTAAGTACACTTTGAGGGAGAAATTTTATTAATTTTTATTATACTTAACTCCGTCGGGGGATACTATGGATTTGACAGCGCGCCGCGTCCGCCACAGACACTTCTTGTCCGGAGCATAACTCGAACACCCTTTGGAATATTTTCATGAACTTCACACATGCATAGACCACGACCCGAAGGTGTGTCGCGCACAAGAATGACAACTCTTGCATAGCTAATTTTTTAGTTATCTCCCTTTTTTGTTTCTCGCACTGATTTCATGTCCGGAGCATAACTCCACCACCCTTTGGAATATTTTCATGAAACTTCACACATGCATAGACCACGACCCGAAGGTGTGTCGCGCACAAGAATGACAACTCTTGCATAGCTAATTTTTGAGTTATCTCCCTTTTTTGGTTTCGCGCAATGATTGACCATAACTCGACCACCCTTTGGAATATTTTTATGAAACTTAACACATTCAATTAGACCACGAACCGAAGGTAGTATGAATGACAACTTTTGCATAGCTAATTTTTTAGTTATCTCCCTTTTTTGTTTTCGCTCACTGATTTCCTGTCCGGAGCATAACTCGACCACCCTTTGGAATATTTTCATGAAACTTCACACATGCATAGACCATGACCCGGAGGTGTGTCGCGCACAAGAATGACAACTCTTGCGTAGCTAATTTTTTAGTTATCTCCCTTTTTTGTTTTGCGCACTCTTACAAACTGGACAATAATGCATGAAGACCTGTTTTCTCGTCTGCTCTGTACACCTTTTCTCCTGTGCTCTGTACCACCTTTTTCTCGTGTGCTCTGTACACCTTACCTGTAGAGAGAACAATAGAAACTGGGAGAACCATGTGCTAGCATGGGCTTGCATGTGCAGATGTCCAGTGCTTGACCACAGGTGGAAGACTCGGACCTATGACACCAAAAAAATGCTCCCATTACCCCACCCACTTGGTCTCGTACAGTACATAACGTTAAGACTTAACGTTATGTACTGTACGAGACCAAGTGGGTGGGGTAATGGGATTTTTTTTAATAGGCATTTTTTTGGTGTCATAGGTCCGAGTCTTCCACCTGTGTGCTTGACCACTGTTGACCAGGTAATTTATACAGGTAAATTACTACATTGGATATTACATTGAAAATATTGTGGCATTATGTGGACCTATGCAGATATATGTAGATGAATATAGGACTATTAAAAAAAAAATCTGGGCTCCAGTAGCAAGCATTATTATTTTTAAACTTTTTTTTTCCATTTTTTATTTTCATTTTTTTTTTTCATTTTTTTTTTCAAATTATTTTTCAATTTTTCTCCAGTAGCATAAGGTCGTAAGTGCTATATACAGACTATTCACCTGTGCATGTGCTAGCATGCGCAACTGACCACTGACCACTTACAGGTAATTTATACAGGTAAATGATTATATTACATTTCCGTAAACTGTGTTGAAAATATTGTGGCAATATGTGGACCTGTGTATATATGATATGTAGATAAATATAGGACTATTAAAAAACATTCTGGGCTCCAGTAGGGAGCATTATCCTTTTCTTTTTTTTTAATTTAATTATTTTTTTCCATTTTTTTTTTTACATTCTTTTTCAATTTTTTAACTGACCACTAACTTATTACAGGTAATTTATACAGGTACATTATTACATTTCCGTAAACTGTGTTGACAATATTGTGGCAGTATGTAGACCTGTGCAGATATATGTAGATAAATATAGGACTATTAACAAAAATTCTGGGCTCCAGTAGCGAGCATTATTATTATTTTTTTTTTTTTTTGGATATTACATTTCCGTAAATTGTGTTGAAAATATTGTGGCATTATGTGGACCTGTGCAGATATATGTAGATAAATATAGGACTATTAAAAAAAATTCTGGGCTCCAGTAGCAAGCATTATTATTTTTAATTTTTAAACTTTTTTTACATTTATTTTTTTCATTTTTTTTTTCAAATTCTTTTTTAATTTTTGTCTAGTAGCATAAGGTCGTAAGTGCTATATACAGACTATTATCATATAATAAAACAATTATTGACTAGTGAGCCATAGAATATAATCTGATATTCTATGGTTCACTAGTCAATAATTGTATAATGTGTTCGGGCCAGTGAAAATTGCTTTCGGGCCCAGGCTCGAGGTCAAGGCGGGACAAGGCGAGGCATCTGATTCCGCGGAATTATTGTTTACTTATCTCCCTTTGTTGTTTCGTGCTCTGATTTTGTATCCAGAGCATAACTCGAACACCCTTTGGAATATTTTTATGCCCCACCACGATAATGGAGGGGGCATTTAGTGTTACCCTTGTCCGTCCGTTCGTCCGGGCAAACATCAGGGGTTTAGGAGCTTAGGGTAAGGGTTAGTAACATAAGGATTCCTTTGAAGTTCTTATTGAACTTATTCCGTTAGCCCATAAAACCTTTTGAAGTTTAGGGGCTAGTCCTTTGATCTTTTATATAGCAAATAGCCCATAAACCCAAAATGTTGGTACGTCCGTCCGTCCGTCCGTCCGTCCGTCCGTCCGTCCGTCTGCACACACGAATGGGTACTTGTTGTAAGCGTACGGGGATCTTATTGGGTAGGGTTAGGATAGTGTTGGGTACTCTTGTTGGGTATTTTTATACAGTAAAAACCCAACAAGTATTCATTCGTAGGAACGTGCGTCCCGTCCTCCCGTCCATCCGTCCGTCACAAAACTTTAACACTCGGTAAATATCTCATAATTTCTTCATCCTTCGACCGATCTGCTTCATATTTCATATACGCATTGCTCTAATGGTCCTCTACCGCCCTGTGCCAAATCCACGTTCGTTCTGCTCCCGCCAAGCCCAGGGTCAAGGTCACATACTTAGTGCTTCAAAAACTTTAACGCTCGGGTAAATATCTTATACTTTCTGTTTTCTTTCATGGATCATCTTCATATTTCATATACGCATTGCTCTAATGGTCCTCTACCGCCCTGTGCCAAATCCACGTTCGTCCTGCCCCACCAATCCCAGGGTCAAGGTCACATACTTGGTGCTTCAAAAACTTTAACGCTCAGGTAAATATCTTATAATTTTTATTTCCATTCACGGATCAACTTCATATTTCATATACACGTTGCTTTAATGGTCGTCTACCGCCCTGTGCCAAATCCACGTTCATCCTGCCCCCGCCAAGCCCAGGGTCAAGGTCACATACTTAGTGCTTCAAAAACTTTAACGCTCGGGTAAATATCTTATAATTTCTGTTTTCTTTCATGGATCATCTTCATATTTCATATACACATTGCTCTAATGGTCCTCTACCGCCCTGTGCCAAATCCACGTTCGTCCTGCCCCCGCCAATCCCAGGGTCAAGGTCACATACTTGGTGCTTCAAAAACTTTAATGCTCAGGTAAATATCTTATAATTTTTCTTTCCATTCACGGATCAACTTCATATTTCATATATGCGTTGCTCTAATGGTCCTCTACCGCCCTGTGCCAAATCCACGTTCGTCCCGCCCCCGCCAAGCCCAGGGTTAACATCATATACTTAGTGCTTCAAAAACTTTAACGCTCAGGTAAATATCTTATAATTTCTGTTTTCTTTCACGGATCAGCTTCATATTTCATATATGCATTGCTCTAACGGTCCTCTACCGCCCTGTGCCAAATCCACGTTTGTCCTGCCCCCGCCAAGCCCAGGGTCAAGGTCACATACTTGGTGCTTCAAAAACTTTAACGCTCAGGTAAAAGAAAATTTTGACTTGCAATTTGGCCTCATTTATTATCAAAGCGATATGTGTGCCATCCGTGTTCTATGAACACATTTTCTAGTTTATTAAACTTCACACATGCATAGAAGACGACCCAAAGGTGTGTCGCACGTAAGAATGACAACTCTTGCGTCGTTAATTTCTTAGTTATCTCCCTTTGTTGTTTCGTGCACTGATTTCGTGTCTGGAGCATAACTCGAACACCCTTTGGAATATTTTCATGAAACTTCACACATGCATAGACCACGACCCTAAAGGTGTGTCTCGCAAGAATGACAACTCTTGCATCACTAATTCTTTAGTTATCTCCCTTTGTTTTTCCGTCACTGATTTTGTCTCCGGAGCATAACTCGAACACCCTTTTTTCAAACTACTTGTGTATCTGGGGAGGGGGATACACATGCGCTTGTCGACAAGCGTCCATTTCTAGTTTATTACATTATCACAGCCATATTGGCTGTCATAATGTAATACATTCAGAATAATAATTTTTGCATACTTTTAATCATCAAATACATGTGTATGTAATCGTTAGTTCTAAATGAAATAATGCGTTTCGGGAAAAATAAATGATTGCTCCCTCAAAGTATACTTAGCTAGATAAGTATGATTAGCAATTTTGGTGAAATTGGCTACAGGAGAAATTCATCTTTTCTGATGTAACATGTGACATTGTTCTCCCCATTTCCAGAAGCTGGGAGCCCCAATGCCAAGAGAAATAAAGAACGGGAGGCAAACACACAGGTCAAAACTAAGACAAAGTTCAACAGTCAGCAAGGATTCAAGCCCAAGGTAACAGTGTTATATACAGGTCTAAATGGTTTACCCTGACATTCATAGTTTCATGCTCATGTCTGGAGTAATCCATTCAATTAGATAAAGGGTATAGTTTAAAATATCTTTAAAATACTGACAGAGACTGTCGTACAGGTCATGTAACTCACTATGCTGAGAAAGTATTATCTGTGTCCTGTTTGCTCAGTCAGTATAGTGATGTTACAGTAAACCAGAGGACCCCAGTTGATTCTAGGCCGGTGAGCATATTTCTCGCCCTGTAGGGCGAGAAATATGCTCACCGGCCTGGAATCCTCTTCCACTGACCTTTTCAATGATTTTCTTCCCTGTAAAAGGTTAGTTATGCCATTGTGTGCTGTGTTCCAGGACTTGATCGCCTTGTTGAAAAATGTCGAGAATGAAATCAAACACTGCGAGAACAGTCTGAGGGATGAGCAGGAGAAGATAAAGAAATACAAGGTAACTTCTTTGTCCATTCATCTGTCCATCTGTTAATATGTGACCTGCCTATACAAACTGTTTACTGATAAATTTAGGTTTTGATCAGTTTTTTCCTTAGTCATGAGACAAGCCATGTGATTTTGTCCCCAAGAAGATGCGAGATTTTTCGTGAAAAATGTATACATATAATTTCTGTAAATGATGTCTAAAGTGGATGAATTTTTCATAGTAAATGTGAAATTTATGCGTAATTCACCTCCCAGAGTGTCCAGATAAGAGAGATCCCTCTGTACATACACAATGATTAGATTGACAAAACCGTTCATCACCGGAAATTACGGCAAAATCATGACGTAAACAACGTTGCATGGGCTCCTAGAAAGAATTTATTTCTCACTAAAAATAAATCCAGATAATTTGCATAGTAAAGTATAGTATATTTCATAACCTTGTTTATACCATCGATGTTCAACTACAATGCGGCTGTGACTGGATAACTGGGGCATTTTTGGTCCGTCTAGATCACAATCTTCTAGTACATTCCTGCAATCTTTTATGGATTTTTTTCTATTTGCTAGAAGCATGACATGTCATTTACTGACTGGATGGCAAACAGTGTAGTGCCTGATCAGACTGTACAGATACCCAATTTCTCCAGTCACAAATGTATTTTTTTCTTCAGATTGATGACTGTCGGCGGACGCACAACTACGACCAGTTCCTGTGTACGTTCCTATCCATGCTGGCTGAGCAAGGTCACCTGGCTGACCTTGTACAACAACACAGCTATCTGAAGAAACGCGTCCCCGGTAACATCGGCAAAGTCAACAAGTTACACACGGACAAAAAGAAGAAAACAAAAGGGAGGAAGAAAAAGACGTAGTGCATAAGTTCATGTGTGTTAATTGTGGCTGTGACTGGAGAAATGGGGCTTATGACATTTGTGAGTAGTGTAACTCCTGATCGAATAGCACACTCCTGTAGCCTAGGATCTATCTCTGTATTGCTTGTTAGAAGCATGACGGACATTTCATTGATGAAATGTGCAGATCCTGATCAAACTGTGCAGATCACAGGTTTATCTGGATCTACACTGGTCGCAAAACCCATTAGCCCCATTTGTCCAGTCACAGCCATATTTACGATATTTCTTTATGTAGATTCAGAAATTATGTATGGGTAGCTCGCTGAGAAAAGCGACTTTACGAAGTTTGCGACCAGCGTAGACCCAAATCAAACTGCGCAGTCTGATCAGGGCCTACACTGGTTGCTTTTCTGTCAGTTGAACATTGTTATGCCCCAGTATAAGTCTTGATCAGTCAACGATTATATAACCAAGCATGAGGATCAATATATGAGACACGCCATGTGATTTTGTACCTTAGAACATCTGCGTAATTTCATTATACGTTTACAAAATTTACAATACAAGTACAGTGTTAACGACCACCTGTGAATAGCGACCACCTGTCCACAACGGCCAGTTAAAACCCCCCCGTCCAATTTGTTCTTTAAAAGACCTTGGAATAACGACCATCTCCGAACAACGACCAGCGACCAGCGATTTTCGTTCCCACGCGGCATTTTTGACTGCAAACAGCGACCAATAGCGACCAATAGCGACCATTAGCGACCAAGTCATGTTTTGTCGGCCAAAAAAATTAACATCGCAATCGCCCCCATTTTCCTTTCATCACAAAACTCGGAGACACGGGGAAAAGTTGCCGACAGATTGCGACAGAAATGAAAACATTTACCTTGCCCGATATGGTCGGTGTCATTTTGGCGACATTAAACATTTTCAATGAAAAATATTGCATAACTCCATTAACGGTAATTCCCGATATGTATTCCGTGTCGTGTATTCCAATAGGCATAATGCAATTCCGCGCAAGTCATAAAACTCGATCATTAGCTGGCAAACTGTGTTTACACGATGTTGATTCGTCTACAGTGACAAGACTAAGACTTCAAACACACCGCGCGTGTCAAGTGTAAATTTCACACCACGGGCACAAGGCCATATCAAAGATCAATACACGTGGTTGCTGACATCAGTCACGTAGTCCACACTAGACTGGTACCCTGTCGGATGCGCAGCTTAGCGTTATTCCTAGCGACCGGGAACCAGTCTAAAGTGACACGACAAACGTGTTTATATGAATTGGGTCTCGATCTCCGACAAATCCCGGCTTATTGCATTAGCGACCAGCCCAGGCAGTGGATTCGCATAGTCTGCCCGTGGTTTACATGGTTTACAATGCTCGCGAATCTCTAATTAAAAACATCAGTAATTATGTCAGCGGACACTGCCAATTCGTCACAGGCTGCTTAAATATTCGGGCTTGACCAGGATAGTATACAGTACATATTGGACAGAAAGCAAATAAGCCTGGTGTTCTCTCCTGATTTGGACACCTAGCTCGTGTGGGTTACTCGACTTGACGCATTCAATGAAATATTTTTGTTACAAAAAAACTCGTGGTTTTCACAGGCCGCGTCACATAGGGTATCGTTTTAATACAGACTATATGACCGTTATTAATTTCAACTGGTGGTGTGAAATAATAATGGTCATGCTAAATTAAACCACTTACATGTAATGACGACAAGCTATTAAATGGTGCACCAAAGCAAGCCGCGGGATATACTTATCGTGAAGATAATTACTCCCCTTTGTATATAATTTCCAAAGCGAGGTTGGGTTCAGAACACTAACAACAAGATGACAAGACAAAATAAATTGACTATTTTAGCCATTTTCGTGCAATTTTTAATTGATGAAAAGCAGATACACTCCACGATCGTGCAATAGCGAATTGTCAGGTGGAAGTGTATACAGCCAAGACGTTTTCTATGCATGCATATATATTACAATAGAATGCTAAATACATGGCCGAATTTGTTGTGAAACCGGGAAAATGTTCGACCCTTGGAACAACGACCACCTGTCAACAACGACCACTTTGGCCACTTCCCTTTGCCGGTCGTTGTTCACAGGTTCGACTGTACATTACTCAATTTTGTGAACTTTTGACGCCATTTACGGAAAATATTGTAAATTTTGTAAACGTATTTCATGAAATTACGCAGGTGTCCGAAGGTACAAAATCACATTGCGCGTCTCATATACGCTAGCCACACATGTTGTAAGGCCCATTTTCTCAGATGGCAGTCCATTTGTATTAGTTTTGTGTTTGCCACCTATGCTTGTTCATTTGCGATAAATCAACGTGTTATATATCAAAATATCTGTCTGCTGGTCAGTCAGGTGTCGTGTGGCATATTGAATGCGGCACTGCTTCATTCGACTGTATTGCCTGCACAATTTTGTTTGCATGTATTCGACATATCAAGATTTTTACATAGAATCTCCAGGCTTGCCTCCGAATTCTTCCCTGTTCAGAGTTATGTCTGATAGACATGATGTTAAAAGACCCAAGCTGGTATCCGTTTATAAAATGATACGAAATTCGCTGTAACAAGCGCTTCTTGAGTTTTTGGCTAATGTAGTGCTTGGTCAACTACAACACTCATCCAGCCTGACAGTTGTAGTTCACTTGTGCTCTATTTTGTTATTGCCTAAAATGAACTTGCACAGTTTAATAACACGGCGTTCCGGCACAAAAATATTTACACAATTCCCTAACATTTGATTGGCCCGTAGCAAGTCTCTGTCCAAGATTTATATCCCAGTAAACTCCCACGCCGAACTACTTTCCGTAACCGTGAGGCGTAGTTAAAATAATTCTTAAGAAAACGGAAAATAAACACATTTTCTTGATGAATTTATTTCAAATGCTGAAATTATAAGGAATGAATGGCCTTTTTGTGGATTTTTTTGTGGAATTTGTGGAATGGATGGCCTTTTTTTGGAAAAGTCGCGGGAATACTGGACGAGGCCTTCCGGCCTTAGTCCAGTATTCCCGCGACTTTTACAAGTTTATACCTCGATAAATTCAACAAAAAGGCCATTCATTCCTATAATACTTCAGTGTATAATGATGTTCTTAAATAGAATCTAATATTTGTTCTTAGTTTGTTAAATTAGTCTGAAAAACAAGTTCTCTTTCCAATTGTCAATGAAAATAATTCCCGAGTTTTAATATTATTTGCATTTTATATTATGCAATTGTCCAAACCCCATTGGTAGATTTTCTGTGGAACAAACAGTTCCATTGAAGTAATATTCAATTTGTTCTTGATATTACAGGTATGGTTTTAACATACACATGCGTATCAGTGTGGAATCATTTAAAGGTACATGTCCACTGAGTAGGCACTAACTGTTCTTTCTATCAGAAACATCTTTGATACATTTTCTGGCAAAATAAACATTCAGTCACCATTACCCCACATATTTATTGGCATTATTATACATTTTATATCAGACGTACTGAAATTTCCAAATTTCCACACTGATATGAGGGGCGATAATCGTATTGGACATTACTGTTTATTCTCTGTATTAATTTTTGATGTGCAATTGTCATACTTTTTAATCTGTCGAAAATATTATTTTCTCAGGTGACGCATTTAATTAGTATAAATAAATAACAAATATAATGCCTCATTTGCATATGAAAATAGCCTGATACCACCGCGAGTCACTATCAGTTTAATAAATATTACTACATGATTACATCTGTATAGCCAGCGGGCACTCGTAATTTTTAGAACTGGTGGAATAGTGAGAAAAATTATACCGTTATTTAATTCCTATAAAGAACATATTGTGCCTACTGAGTACCTTTAATACTTACATTTTATTTTGTGTATTAGTATGTACACTGGGCCGTGATATAGGGAATACCAGGCTAGTGTATTTCGATATCAAGTTTATCGTGCAAGAGTCGAGCCTGATAGACTTGATATCAAAAGACACTGCATGTTATTCTATACAAAATTAGCAATTATGACGTGGCTTTTGTGGAAAATAACACATTTGTTTCTGTGACGTTATTCCACTGACGTCATTCAGTTACGTGATGTGACGCCGTTCGACCACGGAAACGTTAGTTTTCAATTTGTTGTAGCTGTATATTTGTATTGGGTCAATGCCTGATACAGCAATATGTTTTCACATTGTACGTATTTGGCCAATACAACGCTATTTACCTGATAAAATACAATAAAACCTCTCGAAACCGGACACACAGATTATCTCAGCTTCCTTAACCCTTAGACCGCTACACACAACAATTGTCGTCTGCTGTTACTTTTATATCTTGCCTTATTTCTCAATAAAAACATGGCTTGACAGCACTTCAGAATCATTTCCAATGGAAATGATTCTGAAGTGCTGTCAAAGCATGTTGTAAAGTATTCTAAAGTGCTGTCAAAGCATGTTTTTGATGATGAAAATGGAAAATAGAAAATAAACAGCAAACGACAACATATTAAGATAGCGGTGTAAGGGTTAATTTTGAAGGAATTTACTGTAATTAATCTCCAATGATAATGTATATTGTGTACATAGTGTCCATCTACCTGAAATACAATGGAACCTCTATAAACCAGATACCCTGGTACCTCCCAGGATGTCCGGTTTAGAGAGATTCCGCCGTAATACTTTCTGAGTGTTCTACTAAGACACTACATTCTTTGTCAAACATTGTCATACCGCAGATAAATTTTTCTGATTTGATTGGTCGGCGTGACAGGCAAAATGAGCTCCATTTGTCAAGCCGGTCAACATGGCTCGAATCAAAATGGCGGTGAATCGAGGCAAAGTCAAAAATTATGTTTGGAAATTACCTCCGAATATTAGTCATATTGTAGTGACTGGAAATGGTCTAATTAAGAAATCAAATGTTAGATTTTGAAAATGGGTCTAGAATTTGACACGTTATTAATGAATTACTACACGTTTATGTCGGTTCACATAGGTATTTGTGATGTCATGATGTTGCACCGTTTGGGGCAATATTTCTTACATCTATGTTCTGATGAAATATAAAGAATCTGTGGTATGACAAATATGTTATGTAGGTGAATATAGACTCAGACAGCAGGCCTATGCAGAGGGGGTGTGACCACACCCCTTAAGCCGTTCAACACCACAGGCCTGTATAGTGGTATTGGCAAAAAGTGTAGATCCAGATGAGCCGGCTCGTGACGAGCCGTCTCATCAGGATCTGCACTTTTTGCAAGTACATGTAATTTTCATAATTTTGAGAACCAAAACACCTCATGTTCACAAATGGACTGGTCTGAAAATCAGTTTGTGATGATTGGAATGGGTTGCAAAATTTAACATATCAAAATCCATCCCATTTATTTAGGGGTGAAATGGTTAATCTGCCAAGGTCTGTCCGTGAATGAGCAAAAAAACAATGTTTAGCCCTTCGCGCCGTCGATAATGCACCCCCCTAAATTAATTCCTGCGTACGGGCCTGGACAGGCAATATCACACCATGTTGACTGTGTCGGATCACAATAAGGCCATAGCAATTTCCAACTATGTTGAGCGTCCGCGTGTGGGTAGGTTTCAAAAGTGGTTCTGTGAAAAAACAAACACAATGTGTATGCTATTTTACACTATTTACTGGTGAAGTAAAATGTCCACTTAATTACTTTAATAAGAGTCTATTTTTTCTTCTTTTTTTCTAACGTTTTCTGGCTGAAATTTAAATTTATTCTAAAAACTTCTTCAAACCTGCCAAAAAATTTCAAGGCCATATTTGATTTTACATACGAATGTAGGTTTCTGTCAACTGGGTGGACGCTTAACATAGAAAATATATGGCATGGCCTAACTTATAGTGTGATGGGTCTTTAAGCCTCAGCCAATTAAACTATGGAATTTTGTTTAAATATGATTACCTGTAAGAATGGGTCCGTTTTGCCACTTATTTATATGTCAGCTGTCACTGCCTACATTTTGTAATTTATTGATGTTGTATTTCATATTGTATTAACATGCTAGTCTTATGACCATTCATTCCACTGGGATGGGTGGTTGGACGGGTGAACGCGAAGGCGTAAATTAACGGTAGGTGTTCCTCCTTATTGGAATCACTATTTGCCTGGTTTGGCCCTCGGGTACGTTTTTATCTTTGGCTCTTTTGTTACCTGGGAGTTGAATTGGGTTTTTGCCCATTATAAAAGTAGTAAGATTATTACTGATCCTACAGCTTTTGGGAGGGGGCCAAGTGATTCTGGTGTGGCGAGGACCTGACATCAGATCAGGATTATTCTGATTTCAGGGCTGAATATATAGTTGTTTTTTTTATATTTGTTCTGATTTTGGGATCCCCCCCCCCATTTGTATTTGTACTTGAACATATGTACATGTACTTGTATGTACAGGTAATACATGGGATTTAGTACAAAACCCATTGACCCGACCTTAAATGACGTGAGTTGTTGATAGGCCGTTAAACCACAATAAACAAACAAACAAACTTAAGACCATTCATTCCACTGGATCTATACTGGGACTACAAGACATAATGTGTCTCCACACACCTTGGGCAGATTTCACCAACATTGGTAAGCATACTTATCTAGCTAATCATTTATTTTTCCGAAATGCATTATTTCATATAAAACTAACGACGATATATTTCATGATTAAAACTATGCAGAATTATTATACTGAATTTATTACATTATCACAGCCAAAATGGCTGAATGGCTGTGATAATGTAATAAATTCAGTATAATAAAAATTAATAAATTTATCCTTAAATAAAAAAATTCTCCTTCAAAGTGCACTTAGCAAGATAAGTATAGTTTGCAATTTTGGTGAGATAGACTGCTGGTGCTGTACTGGATTCATACCTATGAGGGTAATAGGCGGGAAATGGCGGGAAATGGAATAAAATACTATAATATGCAGAATCCACTTTACCATTAATTAACTTATACATATATGATTTTTCTACCAGTAGATGAAAAAGTGCTTTATATACATGTTTTTTTTTCTTGTATATTTTTACCCCGTGGAGAATCCGAATCTATTTTTAGTTCACGCACTTGTTGTGTAGACATCATTCTGCGGCTAATTCACATAACAGAAATAAACACATATTTGCACATGTCTATATCTATATGCACTCGGATGGGCGCATGTATTCGTCATGTGATGAAACTGCATAAATTATAGTTGCGTGTGTAATTTAAAATAGAAAACTGTTGCCAAGCATCAGACAGAAGATACCTTTTTCGACAATACATATAGTATAATTAGTTAGAACCTGACTTGTTCAGCAACGCGATATACGTCCATGATGTTGTAATGTGGTATTATGAAAAAATATTGTTTGCTTTGAAGTATTTATTCAATTACCAGCCAATTACCCTCTTTCACCCCCAAGAAACTGGAACGGATTTTGATATGTTAATTTTGCAACCAATCCAAACTGATTTTCAGACTAGTCCATTTATGAAAAGGGGGTATTTTTGTTATCAAAAATATGAAAATTACTTGCAAAAGGTGCAGATTCTGATGAGATGGCTCGTCACGAGCCGGCTCATGTGGATCTAGACTTTTTGACAATACCACTATACAGGCCTCTGTTGTTTAAAGGATTAAGGGATTCACACCTCGGGCTTACAGTTCTCCCCCATTTGCTGGTTTATATGACCCTGGGTTTGTACAGATATAAAACGTCAGTCAATTTAATTGCTGCGACAGACTACAATTGCCTGTGATTTCTTCTGCTTGTCACAATATTAGATGGAGAATATATTTTTACTTGTGCTTGTGGATAATAAACATATTGTAACTGTCCCCTTGGATTTTCAGGTTGAATTTTCAATTTCTTATTCCAATGATGGAACGTTTCACCAGGACAATGTTGGGGTTGGTTGGCAACATGTGATGATTAATTTAACGATCGTGGTTCCTGGTTCGTCCTTACCGGAATCCCATCCCGATCGGAGACCTGGTTTGGCCCTCAGGTACATCTTTGGCATTCTGTATGTGAGAGTTGAATCTGGTTATACCCCTTATATGAGTAATACAATTATTCTTAATAAATGTGGCCTATCGGCACACGAATACCCCCGCTGGCAGCCAAGGAAAACGAGGCATATTTTAAAACACAGAGGGTCAGAGAAGCGTGGATTTGTCACAGCATGAAAGACGATCAGAGCAACCGCTGTGTGAAATATCAAGCAGATCCATGCAAGGAAAGCGACATTATAAGACACTTATCCGAGTTTTGAATGCATCAAGTATGTGACCTTGCTCCTGGGCTTAGCGGGGGCAGGGCGATCATGGATTTTCACAGGGCGGTAGAGGACCATTAGAGCAATACGTGTGTAAAATTAATATCAACCAGATCCGTGCAAGGAAACCTAAATTATAAGACATTTACCCGAGCGTAAGGTTTCGAATGCACCAAGTATGTGACATTGACCCTGGGCTTAGTGGGGGCGGGACAATCGTGGATTTGTCACAGGGCGGTATAGGACCACTAAATAAATGCGTGTGTGAATCTCCAGCAGATGAGTGCAAGGAATTAGAAATTATACAACATTTACCCGAGCGGCAAGGTTTCGAACTCCCCAAGTATGTGACCTTGACCCTGGGCTTACCAGAGGAAGGATGATCAAGGTTTTGTCGCAGTGCGTTATCCGACCATTAGAGCAATGGGTGTGTGAAATATCAAGCAGATCTGTGTAAGGAAACAGAAATGATAAGATATTTACCCAAGCGTTAAGGTTTCGAACGCACCGAGTATGTGACGTTAATCCTGGGCTTAACGGGGCGGGACGATCGGTGATCGGTCCCAGGGCGGTAGAGGACCATTAGAACAATGCGTGTGTGAAATATCAAGCAGATCCGTGTAAGAAGACATAAATTAAGAGACATTTACCCGAGCGTTAAGTTTTCGGGACGGACGGACAGGACGTACAGAACACATTTTAGCGCCTTATCCAACCCGTTGAACACTAAATGATTGGAATGGATTTTGATATACATGTATGTTCAGTTTCCCACCAATCGTATTGTACCAAAAGTATGTTCCGATTAGTCCATTTGTGAAAAGGGTTTTTTTTTCTGAAAAAAAATAATTAAAATTACTTGCAAAAAGTGCCGGGTCACGAGCCGGCTCATTTGGATCTACACTGTTTGCAAACACCTGTATTAATAGGTTTGCATTGTTGAAAGGGCTACTTGCATGCTGAATACACTGATGCAGGGTATGAACACAATTCAATTAATGTTCAATATGTTTGTGATCATACATTTGAACTGACTCAACAATACTGTTCCAAAGAGTGGTATCAACATATAATTGTATCCCCCCGGACGATGGATTTGACACGGAACATCATCCGCGTCCGCCGCAGACACTTGTTGTCCGGAGCATAACTCGAAGACCCTTTGGAATATTTTCGTGAAAGTTCACACATGCATATACCACGACCATAAAGGTGTGTCGGGCGCAAAAATGATAACTCTTGCCTCACTAATTTTCGAGTTATCTCCATTTGTTTTTCGTGCACTCATTCTTTGTCCGGAGCATAACTCGTATACGGCCTTTGAAATATTTGTAACTTCATACACGCATAGACCACGACCCAAAGGTGTGGCATGCGCAATATAGTTGTGACTAATTCGATAACTCGACTATCATTTGGAATATTTTCATTTAATTTCACACATGCATAGGGCATGACCCAAAACTTAAAGGTGTGTCGCGCGCAAAAGAAAAGATCAACTCTTGTTCATGTTAATTGATAGTGATCTTAAAACATATAGTTATTATGGCACTGTACATATGATTACGTGTTTGGGTGTATTATTTTCAATGGTATTAAAATTATCAGGGGAAAAACACAACAAATATAGTGTTTATTATAATGCACGTATTGTATTTATTTCCCAATGATTGTAACTCGTGAGAAATGGTTAATTTAAATTATTGGCAGATGTGAAGACATTGGGATCCTTAATGTGGGAGAAAGCAATGCATTCTTGGAATAAGCATACCTTCATTGTATGTCATCCACCATACCATCATACAATTACTGCTTTGGCAAGTGATCGCCCATATTGGGAGAAGTGATAGTGTGCTCGTTACCAATTGCATTAACTATACACAGCACAATAATAACATTGTAATCATTGTGGTCAGTCAATTCATTTTTGAACACACTTTTAAATTGTCTCCAATACTCAAAACCATTGAAATCCATCCATATTTATATGACAATAAACATAGTAATGTTAATTTTGTTTAATTACTGAAAACTGTAGCTTCAGAGACAACATTATTGAAAATATGAATATTTTGGCGGATATTTTGATAATATTGTTGTGTAGCTGGACATATATATACTATCAATTGATTGGACTTCTATATCGGACAGGTATGGCTATATGCAATGTACATGTGTACATGAAATAGTGTTAACAACAGCTCCATATATATATATAGAGTAAAGAATAGAAACAAACAAGAACATTTTGGCGGACATTTTTATTGTTTTGACAGTTGTGGAAGGAAATTGCGTCGTTGTCTCTTGTAATTTATTTGATATATGATGGAAAAAATGTATTATATGTGTTTCAATTTTATGAATAGTTGTAATCGTTCGTAACTGCACACGATTCGAAGAAAAGTGTTCGCAAAACAGCCTATTTCGGCACCTATTTTGAAAAATATTGATATTTGCTGATTCAATGAAGTATAAGATGTATTGTAAATCAGTTCACGTTCAAATTGTGAATCAATTACAGAAATGTGCCCTGTTATGTTGGATCCAATTGAAAGGTAACCCCATAAATTAATATAATAATGTTTGGCTGCCATCTTGAAAACAATGACCGCCATTTGTTTATCCAGCGACGTTTTGACCACAGACAAGACAACCAGGTGTGATAGACAATAGGCTACTGAAGCTGAAAATCATACTCGCCAAAAATCCCACAGCAGGGCTGTGGAGGGGGTAGACGTTCGCGTGAAGACAGGCCACTTTTCTAGTGTTGCCAATATTTTGTCGCTCCATTTTGCGCCGATATCAAGTTACTTAGAAAAAATACAGCAACAAAAATATGTTCGATAAATGACAATTGAAAGCTGACGTCCATTTCAGAGGTCAATCGGCCACCCGGGATAAAATATTATATCAAATGTGCACACCAGTTATTCGGTTCCAATAGAAAAGTACGTTCATGAGTTCACCCCATCATTTGATACACGTTTACTTCCGGTAACAAGTCGAACTAATTTTTGTTTGACAACTGTCATAAATGCAACTTTTGATAATATATTCACTATGACAAATGGTAATACTCTTTTCCATGTGCATATAATGATCTATTTGTGTTGTTTTCAGTTGGTTTTCCTACGCGAAATAGGGTTTATCTGATCATGGTTACTTCGTACCCTGTCCACTTCGGACAGGGTACTGTCTGTTCCACGTTTTGCTGCCGACGAACTTTTGGACATTAAACACATTAAATCCAAAAAATATTTACATGTATGTACTTTTTCATCAATAACAAAAAAAGTCGCCCTCCCCAAAAAAAATTATTTGATGAAATTCCGTAAAATATTGATTTTATTGCGAAAAAACGATTTTCCTAGTAGAATATCATTCAATATGGGAATTTTAAAAAAATATAAAAAGAAATACAAATAATTTTTTTTTATTTGTGGACCGATTTTCAAAATCTAACTTGTTTTCTTAGTTACATCATTTCCAAGCTATCTAAGACAGGTTTCGGAGTTAATTTCCATTTTTTTTTTTTTTACTCCCCCCTCTTCTGCCTCTTTTTTTCCCCATGTTAAATTCCCATAGGAAAATAGTTTGTTCGCTATTAAATCAATATTTGATGGAATTTCATCAAACAGAAAAATTTGGGGAGGGTGACTTTTTTGTTATTGGTGAAAAAGTACTTATATTTAAATATTTTTTAGATTTAATGTGTTTAATAGCCAAAAGTTTGTCGGAAGGAAAACGTGGAACAGACAGTATAACATGAGACACTCCAGATAGATGATGTGAATAGTGCATATATGCCAGATAAATTCAGAATCTGACAATTATTTAATTATCATTTCAATATCCATTTAACTTGTTATGCCCCCATGCGATAGCCCCCATGCGTATGTCCGTACATCCGTCCGTCTGTCCGTGTACATTTATGTCAAAAAATTGAGTAAGAGTTTCTCCATCATGTAATATCTTCAATGATACTTGAAGGATTGCTTTAATATTTGGACAGTTCATTCACCTGAACATGTGTCATCTATGGCCTTAGCTGCACGTTTTCCGCTTTATAGGCAACATGCAGCACTATATCGCTACACCACACTACACAGTAAAAAATGTGCGTAATAGCATATACACTTCGCTAAAATATAGAAAAAACCTGCAAGGTGTTGATGTTCATACTTCGCTATATTGTTATTGAGAGACAATTCTACAACAAAAATGAACATGACACAAAACTATTACCATAAATTTACCTAATAAAGTGTGTATTAGCAAAATTCTTAGGTCACTCTCCACGAAGTAGAAAGTAAACAAAGAACGCTTCAAACACACATTTGGAAAGACGACTCCGTCATAACTCTTATGTAATGAAATGTAATTAGTTATGTACTCGGAACTACTATGGCCTTTGCTGCAACTTGTTGTGTAGACCCAGATCAGCCATCGACCAAATATTTCCCGATCACAGAGTCGCATTCATGCTTTGAGTCATGTCAATTAATTTCATTTTAGCGTACTCGTTTGATGGCCTGCTGATCTTTGGTATCCTGGTTGTGTGCACATGTGCGTACATGCGACGAGTACCCAGGCTGAAACAGTGGTTCTTATCTGAGAAAAAGGGCTTCCTCGGTATGTTTTATAAAGGTTAGTCCATACAATTTACAAGGTAATGTTGGTTACTGGCTAATTAAAAGGACCTTACTACCTTTGTGTCCAGCGTAGCTGATCAAGACTGCGATGATGTCGCTTACGTTGAAGATAATTTTCATATGCAAGCATCAAATCATTCATTTTGAGGTGTTATTGTTCGCCGCTCTATTATGTATGGAGTCCAAGTCTGTCCATCTGTCCGTCCATTCGGAGCGATATGTACAAAACAGTTTGGTGGATCAGAGCTCCAGTTAAGGTGCGTAATTTGGAGGTAAATTTCTTATTTCTCCATCAAAAATGGCAAGTTGGGAGTGCTTTAGAATCGTCTCAATGAGACAATTCTAAAGCACTCCCAACTTGCCATTTTTGATGAAGAAATAAAACAAATTCACCCCAAGTTGGTCAAATTAAGCAGTTTAACTGGAGCTCTGGTGGATTTTCACTACACAAATGTTCAATTCATCATCAGAGGATGAAAAATATGTGCAAGACCCAGGTCCAAGTCCAAGGTCACACTTAGAGGTCAAAGGTCAATAATAGGAACAAAATGTCCATCTGGGCCAATTATATCCAAAACTGTTTTGTGAATTTTCAAATACTATACACAATTGTTCATCATCATAGGTCAAAGGATTATTCTAAAAATTATTTTGTGACAACTGGATTGATTGGCAAATTAACATATCACAGTCCATTCCAGTTATTCTGGGTGGAAAGTGTTAAGTAAGTCTTGTACCTGTAACTTAGTGTAAGTGCTCCCACCATATACCGTTAGAAGTTTTTATCACCCAAATTATCGTCAAAGACCTACTACTCATCAACAGGTGGTTGCTACAGGTGATTGCTACGTATAATCTTTTTCTATTCCAGCATCTGTGATAGGGACTCGACTCCATATACCCGTGGCCCTAACCTGCTGTGTGATGGCTGCATATGTGATGTTTTTGAAGTGATTCTACATTCTACAGACGTCAGTCTTCAGGAAAAATATCACTAAGCCCTCTGATTATAATACTTCTCGGCATGTGCTAGTGTCTCAAACGTAGATTAAACAGTGAACGCCCATGATTATAAAACGTTGTGTGTACTTTTATGAACCCGATGTCAATTAATCACTTGTTGAATATGAGGTTCAAGCACATTCATTGCTTCAGTGACAATGTTATAATCACAGATATCTGGCCTTCAAATACATGTATATGTGGCCTACCAAAAAGAAAAAGGGCTTACTGAGTTTGTGAACCAACATAGTCCCAAATCAGTCTCATCAGGGCATACACTGTTTGATAACGAAATGGGAAACGTTCCTCTATAAATGCCTCTATAAATGAAATTATCAGATCCGTGTGATAAATGTGGCTTTGGCTGGCTAAATGGGGCTTATGAGTTTTGTGACCAGTGTAGAACTCGATCATCCGCACATTTCGCACTGTTCGACATTCCATCAATGAAACGCCCATCATGCTTCTAACAAGCAATATACATATAGATCTTTTTTTTTAGGCTACATTAGTGTGGTAGTTCATCAGGTGCTACACTGATCACAAATACCATAAGCCCCATTTCTCCAGTCACAGCCACAAATCAGCAGTATAGACTAGTAAAGCTCTCAGTATGCATCTTTTTGTCATGACGGGCCTCATATGAGACACGCCGTGCAATTTTGTACCTAAGAACATGTGCGATTTTTCATAAAATATATTTACAGAAAATGTGATATTTTCTGTAAATGACGTTGAAAGGTGACACAATTTTCATAGTAAATGCAGAATAGTTTTCCGCATTTGCTATGAACATTTTGTCATCTTTCAACGTCATTTACGGAAAATATCGTAAATTTTGTAAATATTTTTCATGAGATTATCGCACACGTTCTTTGGTATGAAATCGCATGGCGTGTCTCATATTGATCTCGGGATAAGAGGCTTTGTGGAACCGCAATATTCTGTTCAGAAAATGCAATGAACATGAGAATATGTACTGTAGGGAACATTTCTACGGCAACGGGTGACTGAATATATTTGGCTGTGGCTGGAGAAATGGTGTTTATGGGTGTTGCGACCAGTGTAGATCCAGATCAGCCTGTGCATCCGCAGTCTGATCAGGATCTTCACTGTTCGCCATTCCATCAACGAAACACCCATCCTTCTTCTAACAAGCAATATGCAATATAAATGGTTATCAGGAGTGTATTTTATAGCAGCTAGACTGGTCACAAATCCCATAAGCCACATTTATCCAGTCACAGCCACATATGCATATTAGACCTGTGTGTAGATACTATGATCCAAGTTAGCCTGGCATGGTTTGTAGTAGATGTCCATACAAGTGGACCGCTGAGCGGTGTTGGGACAGGTACTGGGGACAGCAACAGCTGTATTAATAAACATAAAATCTCATTATCATGTTTGTACTCAATCCTATGCTTGAAATTAGATGTTTGGTTGATAATAACCGTACCCACTAGATGTATGCAAAACTCTGGTTTTGCTGGACACTTTCATCATAGCCTGGGGGCCGTTTCACTAAATTTTGTACAATGAAAATGTCGTTATGTCAATAAAATTAATTATGATAGTCTGTAAATTTCACATTAACAATGTTTTCTTGTAAACAATTATTGGCTTTACATTTATTGAGCATAGGCTTCAATTGAAATTTCCAGACGATCCTAAGTTTTCCCTTACCAACATTTTAGTCGTATGAAGTTTAGTTCCCCCTCGTCCTTGCAGCTTGAGTTTTAAAGCTTCATGATCCCATGCATCAAAGCTCTGCCACAGTGATGTCGATCCTTACCAGAATTCATACCTGAGGCAAAGTGATCTGGTGTGGTAAATATGTCTGGCACCAGATCATGATATTTTGATTTACTTGCTGGGAAGATATTTCTAAATAATTGTTAATTTTCTTCGGCCCTCCCATACATGTGTATTCCCATTGGTGTGTAATTTATAAAACCTGACTGTGACTAGGGAAATGGAGTTTATGGCATTTGCAATGAATGGAATCCCAGATCTGTGCAGTCCGATCTGGATCGTCACTGTTTGCTATTAAGTCGGTGCAACACATCTCTTTCTTCTAACATATATAAAGAGCCTTATCAGCTTGCAGGTGTGTGCTAGCAGATGAACAGCTAGACTGGCTGAATGCCATAAACCAGTAGCCGATTTCATCAAAATTGCAAAGTATACTTATCTAGCAAAGTATACTTTGAGGGAGTAATTATTTATTTTCCCCGAAATGCATTCATATAGAACTAACGACTGCATATATTTGATGATTAAAAGTAAGCAGAAAATTATTATACTGACTAATACATTATCACAGCCAAAATGGCCGTGATAATGTAATAAATTCAGTATAATAAAAATTAATAAATTTATCCTTAAATTTAAAATTTCTCCCTCAAAGTATACTTTGCAATGTTGGTGAAATAGGCTACAGATTTCTCCAGTCACATAAATCACACCATATGATTTATCTCGTGGACCGCGGCTGTCTCCTCTCTCATGTTATCGTGTGGAGATGTAGTATTAGCAAGGTTTAATACGGAAATGTACATTTATTAACTGTGTATAATATGGTGTAAATAAAATGGTATTTATCTATGATACGACTACTGTATGTCTTGTGCACACTGTCCTGGATTACCTCATCTGTGTAAATGTCTAGACAGTACATTATACCATCCTATCCTCTAACAGGACCACCTGTGGCCTGTAGTGATTTGATGTATTGGTGTTTAACGACCTATCAACAGCTTAGGTCATTTAAGGCCAGGCCAACAGGTTCGATCCCGCATTTAACCTGCTGCATTGGGGGGAAAATCCCATAATCAGAATGGAATATGTACATCAAAATAAATATATTTTCAGTCCTCCAGCTAGAATAACCTGGCATGGTGCCCATACCACACCAGTCACTTGGCCCCTTCCCCTAAAAGTAATACCGGTAGGATTACTCTTAATAGGGGTATAACCAGATTCAACTCTCACATACAAGAAAGCCAAAGACGTACCTGAGGCTCAAACCAGGGGCCCATTTCAGTAAACCTCGTACGACTAAGAAGTTTGTAAGTGCAAAATTTAAATCCACAATCAAATTTGTTCCGACAGCCGATTTTGGAAAATATTTTGTGGATGTGCTGCATTTAATGACATGAACATGTAGGTACAAAAATGGTAGCATTAGAGAAACACGTTAATGTGAGAAGCAAATTCATAGAAATCTTCATACAAACATTTTTATCGTACAAAGTTTGGTGAAACGGGTCCCAGGTCTCTGATCGGGATTCCGGAAAGGAGAATCCCGTTTGTTAAATTGCCCATCACATGCTCCCAACCAATCACCACAAGCCTATAGCGAGGTTGTGCTGCCAGACCAATGTGATTTTGATGATTTTACTGTAATGTATCTGTGATAATGGCTGTTCATGAGCACAAAGCATTCAGTCATCATGTCATTCAGTGCTCATATGTGGCTGTCACTTTAGAAATCCGGTTTATGGGTTATTCGACCAGGGTCACTCCAGATCAGCCTGCAGTCTGTTCTCCATTCAGTCAATGAAACATCCGTAATGCTTCTAATAGTTTTGATCGTTATCAGGCTTCAGGCGTGCACTAGATCAGTAGTTTAAATATCCTCTTATGCCATAAGCCCTATTTCTCTAGTCATGGCCACATATGCCAGAATTACAGTGGAACAGCTCACTATATTCTAACTGTACTGTGTGGGATGATCTGCATCCATACTGGGCAGAAATATTTCAAGTTGATTCTGTGAACTACTAAGCAATAGTAACAAATCCATCATGTACTCTATACCGGACAACAACAAACCACCAGTGGTCACTGTCACTTCTGACATGTGGCTGCGACTGAAGTAATGGGGTTTATAGCATTTGCTGTCGGTCATGCTCCTGGCCTACACATGGGTATACACTCGACGCAACACCCAATTTTACATTTTACGTCAAAAATCAGAACGGAATATTTACATTGAAAAAATAAATAAATTCAGCCCTGAAATTATAATAACCTGACCTGGTGCCAGGTCCATACCACACCAAGGTCACTTGGCTCCTTCCCCTAAAATAGGATTACAAATAAATACTCACATAAGGGGTATAACCAGATTCAACTATCACATACAAAATGCCAAAGACGTATGTGAGGGCCAAACCAGGTCTCCAGTCGGGATTCCGGTAAGGATGAACCCCGATCGTTAAATTACCCATCGTGTGCTCCCACCTGCCACCCACCCCCACCTTTTAAGTGGTACATAATGCATTTCAGGGAGATATAAATCACAGGCCCAGAAAACTTACAGGATACAATCAAAGGAAACTAAACGAGTGAAACTGTAATACTTTAATAGCTCACCAATATATGCCAACATTCATGACAATAACCCAGGTCATACTGTATATACAGGGCCATAGCCAGAGGTAAAAATCTACTGAGGCAAATCTTATGAAACGAGTAATGTTGAATGAGACAGGGATGTACTATTCAAATCACGATGCGCTAAAAAAAAAATCGGCAAAATTGCCTCAACGTGGCTACGGCCCTGATATATCAGTTTTCTTCTAGAAGATTGAGGATTCATATTTCTCAAAAGTGCATGTATTATATACGAGTGAAATACACGTACAGTGCAACCAGGCACAATATAGTGATGCTGATGTAGAATTTTGATCAACTACATGCAATAGCCAAATTGTCTTTGAATGCAGCTCTTGATTCTGTAGCCGATTTCATCAAAATTGCAAAGTATACTTATCTAGCAAAGTATACTTTGAGGAAGTAATCATCGATTTTTCCGAAATGCATTATTTCATACAGAACTAACGATTGTATATATTTGATGATTAAAACTATGCAGAATTATTATACTGAATTTATTACATTATCACAGCCAAAATGTCTGATAATGTAATAAATTCAATATAATAACAATTAATAAATTTATCCTAAAAATTGACTATTTCTCCCTCAAAGTATACTTTGCTAGAAAAGTATGCTTTGCAATGTTGGTGAAATAGGCTACTGGTGATCAACATTAACCCTTTCACCCATAAGTAACTGGACTGGATTTTCATATGTTAATTTTGAAACCAATACAACGGTCACAGAATGATTTTCAGACTAGTCCATCTATGAACAAGAGTGCCGCAAGTCACAAAATACGCCCGTCGAATATGGGCCAGACAGCGAAGATGCAGAAATGTGAAGCTGTCACCAAGGCAAGAAACATTAATGAGAATTTGAAAGTCTATAGCATTATTTATTCATCTCGTTGTGCTAAACATGTATACTAATTTAGGCAGAGATAGAAAAGTAGTGTAAAGTAGAAATTATAGGGAATTGGATACAATAACGTAGAAAAAATGGCTAAGTTAAAAAGGTGATATTTTTGTTAAAAAATATGTTTTCAGCATAAAAACACCAAGGTGCACATCTTCAATATGTGTAGAAGACGTGTGTATAGTTTCAGATCGATTGACAGAACAGTTTCGGAGGAGTTGCGTACACGAACTATGCGCTTTTTCTTCAGCCGCCGGCCGCCGTGCGGTAAAACATAATATGTACCGTTTTTTTAAATAAAAAGGGGGTGTTTTTTTCTCAAAAATTACTTGCAAAAAGAGCAGATCCTGACGAGACCCCTCTCATCTGGATCTACACTTTTTGCCTATACCAGTATACATGCCTGTGGGGTTGAAAGGGTTAATTACAATGAAACTTATCATTCATGATTTTGTAGCAGAATGAGGGGTCAATGGAAGAAGGGGCTTCAATTGTGCTACTCTGAAACTACAGGTACATGTAAGTATTACCTGTGCCACCTGCCCCGTAAACCAGTGAGAGTATATTGAATGGCCAACAAGTCGCTGTTCGAAATGGAAATACACGATAGTGATAGGGAATTTAGTAAGCTATTAAAGCAGCAGATCTGTGACTGGAGAAATGGGGCTTATGGGATTTGTCACCAGTGTAGATTCTAATTAAATAGCACACTTCTGTAACCTAATAATGATCTATATCGCTTTTTATAAGCATGAAGTGTGTTTCATTGATGATTTTAGGCCAGGTTAACAGGGTCGAAATGGTGACCAGTGTATATCCTGATCAGACAGTGCGGATGCACAGGCTGATCTGAATCTACACTGGTCGCAAAACCCATAAGCTCCATTCTTCCCGTCACAGCCACTTATACAATTTCCATCAAGCACATCCTTTGGTGATGGTCTATTTGAGAGGACCTTCAACATTCTCTTTCCCCACTCATGTTAACCCTTACACAGCTATTTGTATTTATTGTTGTCCACTGTTTATTTTGTATTTTCCATTTTTATCATCAAAAACATGCTTTGACAGCACTTTAGAATAATGTACAACATGCTTTAACAGTGCTGACCAGTGCTGTCAAACCATGTTTGTTTGTTTGTTAGGGTTTAACGGCCTATCAACAGCTAAGGTCATTTAAGGCCGGGTCAATGGGTGTAGTACTAAATCCAATATATTACCTGTACAAGTACATGTACATTTTCAAGTACATGTACAAATGGGGTGAAAATCCCAAAATCAGAACTGAATATTTACAATAACAAAACTATATATTCGGCCCTGAAATCAGAATAATCCTGATCTGATGCCAGGTCCTCACCACACCAGAATCACTTAGCCCCTCCCAAAAGCAGTAGGATCAGTAATAATCTTACTACTTTTATAATGGGCAATAACCCAATTCAACTCCCAGGTAACAAAAGAGCCAAATATAAAAATGTACCCGAGGGCCAAACCAGGCAAATCGTGATTCCTATAAGGAGGAACCCATACCGTTAATTTACGCCGTCTCGTTCGCCCGACCACCACCCACGCTGTCAAACCATGCTTTTATTGAGAAATAAGGTAAGATATAAAAGCAACAGCAGACGACAATTGTTGTGTGTATAGCGGTCTAAGGGTTAATCCACACACAAAACTGGGATACATGGAAATCAACCAACCAAAATCCAAGACTAACGTCTCTAGAAGGCAATATTTTGGGTCCTCATACTTGCACCATCACCACACATTTTCTTCAGTATTAGCCAGACACCAACAAAAGCCGTTTCAGAAATAGGCAAGTCCACTTATTTATCAGGTAACCTGCCGTGAATTGACCGAATACGCACTGACTGATAACATATTGTTATATCAGGGATTGACCTGTTCCATTGCTTGGATGACAGTCATCTGTGGTCGTTTTCGAGCATAAAACGTTACCTAATAAATAGAATATCAGGCCACTGTCTTTTGACATGTGTTTATCATGCTCGGCTCATGAACAGAATTCCTACGCGTTTCCTAGCCTTGCCTGATAAACTTAATATCACAAGACACTAGGCTGGTATTCTCTATGTATTTGCATGTATTGGTACATGAGCCACTGACTGAGGAAAAGGACATTACAGCATTGGCTACAATTTTAATGCATACAATTGGCTTTCATAGAGTAACAAACTCACATTATCACATGACTGCCGTTGTTTGTTCAAACGCATAGCGTGTCCTGTTTGACTATGGCTGTAGATAATGCTCATTTCGGAGCCAACACCTACGTAATGCATGTGTCTCATGGCGTTGCTAGAACGAGCCAACACATCACATAAATTTCACATTTTTCGAACACCGTGTAATATACAATTTATTCCACTACTATTTTTCAATACCGGATTTATTTCCCTTGACATCTGTAAATCCGACAAAGAAACAAGTGCTCTGCACTTGTTTCTTTATCGGATTTTCAGATGTCTCTGGGAAATAAATCTGGTATTTCAAAACTTTGTCTAACATTTCTGTTGATTTAATATGATACCCTCGATTCTTATGAAATCAGTAAACTCATTTAATAAATATTGTATTAAATCTATTGTATCTATCTAAGATCCTCTATGTTTTCCCCAAACCACTTGTAGTCACTGTAATTGACGACAAAATGATAACTTAATTCATTCACTGATTGACCAATAGTGTAAGACCTGATCATGCTGGTCTCAAATGCTGTAACGTCCTTTTTGTCAGCCCATATATATGTTCGAGTAAAATTAAATTCATACCAAGATTACACAAAAGTATATTTTCACATATTATTGTTCATAGTAACCCCATGCTTCTGCATTTTATTTTGGTTTACATAAACCTGATAATTTTATGAACCAAGATTTATCATCATCTCAATCATCTGGGCGCCATTTCACTAAACTTTGTACGACTAAAATGTTCGTAAGTGCAAAATTTCACATTAACACTGTTTTCTTGTAAACAACTACTGGATTTATATTTATCGAGCATAGGCTGCATATGCAGCCTATGCTCAATAAATGTAAATCCATCAATTGAAATTTCCAGACGATCCTAAATTTGCACTTACAAACATTTTAGTTGTACAAAGTTTAGTGAAATGGGCCCCTGTTCTCCCGATATTAAACTTTACCATATCGATAATTATATTACGCTTGCGAAAACTTGGGATATATTTATAATTTTGTGATCTATATGAAAAGATTTGGAGAATGGGGCTTTAGGGTTTTACGACCAGAGTAGATCCAGATCAGCCTGTGCAACCACACAGTCTGATCAGTATCTGCACTGTTCGCTATTCCATTAATGGAACACCCCATCATGCTTCTAACAAGCAATATAGATCACAATCAGGCTGCATGAGTGTGCTATTAATTTTGATAAGGAGCTACACTGGTCACCAATCCCATAAGCCCCAATTCTCAAGTCACAGCCACCATTATGCGATATTTTATTCAGGAGAAACAATGAATCATTAAACTGGGTGCTTAAATCTTACAGTCAAAACTGGAGCCTATGTTTATAAAACTTTCTCAGCATTATTCTGGTCTCCTGCTCCAAAACAGGCAGTCTGCTTGGTCGAGGCCGAGCTGTGCTCAGTCTCGACCAATCAAACTTCCTGATATTTATTACAAATGTTGGTCATCTTTATTTAATGGCCTGTCAACTGCTAAAGTCATCAGCCGGGTTAACTGGGTTAACAGGGTCGAATCCTGTATATTGATCAGGGATGGGGGTAATCCCAACATCAAGACTGAATATAAGACAAAATCAGCCCTTAAATCACAACTTATCTGTAGCCTATTTCACCAACATTACAAAGTATACTTATCTAGCAAAGTATACTTTGAGGGAGAAATTTTCAATTTAAGGATAAATTTATTAATTTTTATTATACTGAATTTATTACATTATCACAGCCATTTTGGCATTTTGGCTGTGATAATGTAATAAATTCAGTATAATAAGTATGCATACTTTTAATCATCAAATATATGCAGTGGTTAGTTCTATATGAAATAATGCATTTTGGGAAAAATAAATGATTACTCCCTCAAAGTATACTTTGCTAGATAAGTATACTTTGCAATGTTGGTGAAATAGGCTACTGGTCTTCACCACACCAGTCACTTAAAGTTCCCAAAAATGTTATAAGCATGGGCTAAGTTCTGAGCCAGACCAATCAATAGACATCTAAAAGAATATATAACAGCGACATACACAAACATCACATCCACACAGCTACATGTAAATAGTGGCTCAAGTTAAAATGTAAATATGCAACAAGTAAAAAAACTTGAGTATACAAATATTGATGCTGTAAAATGCAAAATTGTTTTGACATTTGCCCAGTGTAGACCGTGACCAATTGTGTAACACTATTGTGTCAGTTTGCTTGTTGGGGTTTAACGGCCTATCAACAGCTACGGTCATTTAAGGCCGGGTCAATGGGTTCAGTACTAAATCCCATATATTACCTGTACATGTAATGTACAAATGGAGGGGGGGGGGGGGGGGGGGGGATCCAAAAATCAGAACTGAATATTGACAATAAAAAATATATATATTCAGCCCTGAATTCAAAATAATCCTGATTTGATGCCAGGTCCTCAGTGAAAAACTTTTCCCTCAACTCAAAATAGAGAGAAGTCAGACAATTTAGGGAGAGAATTTCGCCCACTTCACCCTGTAAACTGATCCCAGATATATAGAACACATCCTGCTAATAGAAAAGAGCGGTGGAAGAAGGGATCCAGGTCCATTGACCCCTTCAATTGGGTATGACCAAATTTAGACAATAATGCAATTAGTTGATGCCCCCCCCCCAATGGCTGGATTAATGAAACAGGTATATTGTGAATTACACATACCACCATTCCATGTAAAATGATCAGGGTCTACAGCACACCGATAGCAAATGCCTCATTCGGGTCACCAACTGAGTAAAAGCACCGTACGACGTATGCAACCAGCATAGCCCCAGACCAGCCTGCAAAT
Source organism: Conchocele bisecta (assembly GCA_029237695.1). Taxonomy (NCBI): domain Eukaryota; kingdom Metazoa; phylum Mollusca; class Bivalvia; order Lucinida; family Thyasiridae; genus Conchocele; species Conchocele bisecta. The sequence continues at coordinate 113,997,964 of CM055266.1, forward strand.
GTGTGCAGTCTAATCAGGAGCTACACTGGTCGCCATTCAGTCTATTAACCCATTTCTTTTTCGGAATACACCTTTACGGGTATCACATTTATTTTATTTTTATATTTGTTGTTTTTCAAAGAATGTATATATTGTGACAACTCATTTGAACCGTCTCAACGAGACGGTTCAAATGGTGGTCGCAACATATATATCTGAGTGCACAAAAGGAAAATATTTAGGATTTTCCACAAACATAATGGTGTATCAGCAGCATGAAAAGGGTTAAATAGAGTTTAAGTATCCGAACAACAATTGTTGATCAATCTCCGATTATATAACTACGCATCATGATCAGGATCTACACGGACAACTATCCTAAGGTACGTTTTCTCAGTGGGTGTGCCACTGCAACAGGTGAAGATACATCATTTTGACATTGTTACACCGGTTGCAATTGCATAGTCAGCATTATAACCAAAGCACAAGTGAAACCTGTAAATGTAAGATATATTAACCCTTTCACCCCTAAGTAACTGGAATTATGTTCATTTTGCAACCCATCCAATCGTCACAAAATGATTTTCAGACTAGTCCATTTCTAAAAAGGGAGTGTTTTTTGTTCTCAAAAAATATGAAAACTACTTGCAAAAAGTGCAGATCCTGATGAGACGGCTCGTCACGAGCCGGCTCATCTGGATCTACACTTTTTGCCAACTCCACTATACAGGCCTGTGGTGTTGGAAAGGGTTAATACATTAGAAAATTACAATACACACATTAGATGAAATGACTGATTAAGAGCAAGTGCATTTGGATGTACAGTGCATGCTAATGTTGCATTTATAGTCATTACCGGTAGTTAAAATCTTTGCACTTATAGTCGGTAGTTAAAATATTGTAAGGGTAAATTGACGTTGAAATGTGTGAACTACCCGTAACTGGAATATATCAAAATAGGTGGTCACATTGTTTGTTTGTTTATTGGTGTTTAACGGCCTATCAACAGCTAAGGTCATGTAAGGCCGGGCAAACGGGTTCGATCCCATTTTAACCTGCTGCATTGGGTGGAAAATTCCAAAATCAGAACTGAATATTTACATCGAGAAACAATATATTCAGCCCTGAAATTAAGGTGGTCACATTGAGAAAGAATAAGTTTCTAAATGTATTATGAAGTGCGAGTCATCTTTGATATATTTAACCCACGATATACCGATAAATACAAAACAATATACGGACGACTCTAAATTTGAAGTATGTATAAAACTAACAGATGTTCGGAAAACCAACTTGTCAATCATTAACATATCGCAACGGAATAAGATTTCACTGCAAAGTCTATTTTACAATACAATACAAAAACATGTATAATTAAATCAATTCTAAAAAAATACATTTCATAGTTGTCCTAAACAGTATGAGCCACACACCATCAGGAAATTGAAGGGATTGAAGAGTAAGTACTGTTATACGAGACACACCATGTGATTTTCTACCTTCGCACATCTACGTTTACACAATTTACCATATATTTTTCATAATGGCGTCAACAAAATGACAAAATGCTCAACAAGAATTGAAAAACAAGATAATAATATGAGACACGCCATGTGATTTTCTACTTTCATTAAATACAATATTTTTCATAAATAGTCAAAAGTTGACAATTTTTTTAGAGTACATGCGGAATTCCGCATGTACTCTAAAAAAATTGTCAACTTTTGACTATTTATGAAAAATATTGTATTTAATGAAATTACGCAGATGTCCGAAGGTAGAAAATCACATGGCGTGTCTCATATTATTATCTTGTTTTTCATGCTATCAGTTCATTTTGTTACTAATTTCAATATGCTAGCGCCGCCAACCTGGCTGTGCATATAAAACTTTCTGAAGGCATTCTCCAAATTTTTACTCAAAATCAGTCGAGTTTGATTGGTCGAAACAGATCAGTCTCCACCATAAAACTTGCTGATTTTGAGCATGAAAACGGAGTGTATACTCGGACTTACCACACATCAGCATCGTGGTGGCTGACGTGAAGATACAGTAGACAGAGCTCCAGATTAGGTGCGTATTGGCGTATTTTACAAACTTCTTTTAGCAGAATACACAAAACTGAGAGTACCAAATACTCACAGCAATGTGAAAATATGCATTGATTTTCAAATTCATTAGTGAACATACTATAATAAAGTTGAAATTTACTTACTTGAGCTGCAAAAAAGCTAAAATAAGTGAATTTTTAAATGTGTTGTATTTTTTGTATCATTTTTTCCTTATTTAATATGGAAGAAAATCAATAATACATTTGTAAAAATAAAATATCATTAAATTTGAAATATGGGGGCTTAATAATCTTTAGATGCAAAAGTTATCTGGAGCTCTTCGGTAGAACCTCTCTAAACCAGGCAGTATATGTATCCTTAAATTTATGGGTTTCATTGGTGTATATTTATGATGATAATGCCTGTTCAAGTCCGCAAAGCACAGCCGCACACCTTGACATAGTCATAGGTCTGATTTAAAGTGGAATATCACTAAACCGGACACCCTGGGGACTCCATTGTGTTTAATTTAGATGGGTTTCACAGTAATTTATTTCATTCTCATGTCTGTTCATGGTTGGAAACGACAAATACTGTTTAGGATAATATAGGAATGAATGGCCTTTTTGTGGAATTTATCGGGGGTATAAACTTGGAAAAGTCGCGGGAATACTGGACGAAGGCCAGAAGGCCTCGTCCAGTATTCCCGCGACTTTTCCAAGTTTATATCCCCGATAAATTCCACAAAAAAGGCCATTCATTCCTTATAATTCCAGCATTTGAAATAAGTTCATCAAGAAAATGTGTTTATTTTCCGTTTTCTTAAGAATTATTTTAACTGCGCCTCACGGTTACGGAAAGTAGTTCGGCATGGGAGTTTACTGGGATATAAACTTTGGACGAAGACTTGCTACGGGCCAATCAAAAGTTAGGGTATTGTGTAAATATTTTTGTGCTGGAATTATAACCTCAATAAACCCCATATTGTGATAGTGTGTCGCAGTTACTCATCAGACTTATATAATATAATCAGCTATATAATACAATGCATCAGTCAATGTGATCTATGGCACCACCACCCCGTCCCCACTCAGCCGAGGAAATAATGGGCATTTTAATTTTACTATTGATAAAAGGTCAGAAACAACCAAGCATTGTGGGCCAATCTGGCTGCTTTATCTCATGTTATCTCTGAATTGATTAATTGGTGTTTAACGGCCTATCAACATATATGGTCATTTAAGGCCCGGCCAACACAGGTTCAATCCTGTATGTAACCTGTTACATGGGGGAACCACACCAGTTACTTGGCTCCTTGCCCAAAATAGGATTACGAATAATCGTAATACTCACATAAGAGGTATAACCAGATTCAACTGTCACATACAAGAATGCCAACGATGTACGTAAGGGTCAAACCAGGTCTCCGGTCGGGATTCTGGTAAGGATGAACCCTGATCATTAAATTACCCATCGCATGCTCCCACCTTCCACATATTTCAGTCGTACAAAGATTAGTGAAACGGCCCCCCCTGTGCTCTACCACTGAATTATTAACCCATCCCTCTGACTGTTTCAGACTACTCACTGGCAAGGACTGCTGTCTGTCTGCAGGGCTCCAGATAACGAATTAGTAATTTGAGTATTGTCACTCCATCATTTCTGAAGAATTCGGTATTTCAAAATTTTAATTGGGTGAAATAAAATCACACTACTGTTTACACATCAACAGACGGCAATTAAAAATAGTTTGCTTCAAAATGAAAACATGTCTTGGCATTTCATTAGAATTGTCTCTTTGGTTGGAGACAATTCTAATAAAAACCAAGATGTGTTTTCATGGAAAATAAGAAATATATGCTATATTTGTGGTATGTTTATTGTTTTCTGCAGCTTGATAAAGGTACCACATTTCTATTGCTTTTTGATACTCACTACTTCTGATTTCAATAGGGTTCTTGGCAATTTTAATTGGGTATTTAAGCAAATACGCAACTTATCTGGAGCCCTGTGTCTGCTCAATAACAATTACACTACTAATGTAGTAAAATATGGTCGTCGGCTTGCAAAAAAACATTTTAATATTATATACGTTGATCCTTTTGCATGTTGGCACAATCCGGGTAGGATCTGATAATCTTTCTGATAGCAGTAACACTACTTCAATCATTGAATGGCGAACAGCATAGGCTCTGGTCAGACTGCGTGGATGAGCAGGCTGATCTGGGGCTACGCTGGTCGCAAACTTTACTGTCCATTTTACTGGCCAGGGACCAAACAATCTCATTCCGAGTAACACTAAACATAACCGAGCCAATACACAAATACAACTCTCAACTTGGGCCTATTTGGCATAGGCAACCAGTCTAGACACAGATCAGACTACCGGTAGTAAATATTTCTTCATCTGGTGGCCGTTTCACTAAACTCCGTACGACTAAAATGTTCGTAAGTGCGAAATTATGATAGTCTGTAAATATCACATTAACAATGTTTTCGTGTACACAATTATTGGATTTACATTTATTGAGCATAGGCTGCATATGCAGCCTATGCTCAATAAATGTAAATCCATCAATTGAAACTTACAGACGATCCTAAATTTGCACTTACGGAGATTTTAGTCATACGAAGTTTAGTGAAACGGGCCCCAGGACTAGTAAACCAGTAATGCCAGCTGATCAATAACAAATACTGTATCAGGCATCGACTCTGACACAATGTATCAGTTGAAACGTACTTTCACGTTTTATTTGCTGAATGACAAATGCAGTCTTGTGAATGATGTACCAAATCATATACCGGTATACTGAAAATCCTGTACAATATTGCAGTCTTTGACCGACTACTTACCAAAAGCAAATTCATCGGACCAAACTGTGCAGACATGCATCTGTAAATTCACCATTATAGCGGTTCCTCTCCACATTGATGAGTGTGGTCTAGTTGTTTTTTTCGGCAGCATAGGAATAGCATAGTCTATAAAATATTCTAATAAAATAACAGTTTTTGCCAAAATATTTCGGCTCTTCTCGATCTAAGTTTACCACGGTATTTCACATTCTCTGGATATGGCTAGATATCTAGATGTTTATATTTCTGAGTAAATGGCAATTCCATTAATACATCTAAAGATCCCTATAGTCTGATCAGCGAATGCACTGGTTGCGACCAAAACACTAACATTCTCCTATACTTAACTACAAATTCTTACAGATACTCGTTGACTATATTAATAATCATGTCCAATATTATGTACACAGTTTCTGAATTACTCTTGCTAACTATTTCATCTCCATCTCCTCGACGAGTGTGGGTGGGTGGCCGGTACCGCTGTACTTCTTTCGGCGTTTCTTCAGCATCGGGTTATCTGATTCGTCTAAGTCTTTTATGTTCACCTGATCGTAGTCCACTCTCATGGTGGCTAGAGCATTTGTCATCTCCTCCTGGACAAACAATAAAATATTTGTGAACACTAGAAACAAGAGGTAGTTCTATCATTAACCCATTTCATGCTGAGGATATATCATTTTGTTTGTGGAAAATCCTAAATATTTTCTTTATTTGTGTTTAGAAGATGGTTCAAATGAGTGGTCACAAGATATACTTTCATTGAGAAATAACAAATATAAAAATAAAATATTTAAATATTTCATACCCGTAAAGGTGTATTCCGAATGTAATGTATTAATTGTTAATATTTGTTTTCAGGAATTGTTTTTTATTTTTTATTTTTTTATGAAAATTTAAGCAAGTTTTTATTTAGACAAAGAAGGAAATCTACCAATGTCAAGAATGTTTTTGTCATTTTCATGGAGTAATTCAAATCCATTTCATGTTAATGACAGCATTGTAGAGTGCCAAAGGTCACAATATATGCTCATTGATAGCCAGCTAAATAGGGGATATAACTCAGTTGAACAAAATTGATAGGGTTCTTCCTCTTGCCACAATAAACATGTATACTGAATTTGGTTAAGAACCATCAAGTACAACTTGAGTTATCATGAGGACAAGGATTCATGATGCGAAAATTAAAAATGGCCGTCACAGGGAGATAACTCATCAAACAATTTTGAAAATCATGTACAACATGAATACATAATACACCCACTTTCTTAAACAGGCGTATAACAATTAGCAAGTAAAATGTTTCAAGTTATTTCTTCCCATATAGGGCTTATAGGATTTATGATCATCTTCTGTAGCCTGATAACAATCTATATGGTTTGTTAGAAACATGACAAGTGTTTCACTGATGGAATGGGAACAGTGCAGATCCTGATCAGCCTGTGCGGATGCACAGGCTGATCTGGATCTACACTGGTCCCATCTGTTAGGCACAAAATTATGAGTGCCCGCTATACAGATATAATCATTTAGTAATCGTTAATTTACTGATAGAGACACGCGGTTGAGGCAGGACATTCTTAAATTATTAATATTAACTAAATGTGTGACTTGAATAAATATTATATCGACATATTATAAAGTACGACATTCACATCAAAAAAATAATAAAGAGAATAAATGGTTTCCTTTAAAGGTACATGCCCACTCAGTAGGCACAAACTGTTCTTTATAGGAATTAAATAAGTGTATAATTGTGTCACTATTCCACCAGTTGTAAGTGCCCGCTATACAGATATAATCATTTAGTGATATGTATTTTACTGATAGTGACTCGCGGTGGTATCAGGCTGTTTTCATATGCAAATGAGGCATGATATTTTTTAAACATTTATACTAATTAAATGCGTCTCCTGGAGAGAGATTATAAAGTATGATCATTGCACATCAAAAAGTAAATACAGAGACTAAATGGTAATGTCCGTTAACAATTTAAGAAAACACGGTTATCGTTATGAGAATATGTGTTTACCTGAACATCGACCCAGGCATCCCCCTCTTCGCGGAGTACCTGAGCGGACATCAGAGGTGTCTGGGGTACGACCTGGTTGTCCTGAAACACGACATATACACATGCACAGTAATAACACTAAAATACATTGTAATTCTATTTATCATATGAAAATATTGTTATGTAACCCATTTCACAAATGTGATAGGAAACGTGTGTAATAACACCTGCAGCGAATTTGATTGGCTGGCCGCATTACCCTAATTACGTATTCGTATTATGCCCCAACGTTAGGAAAACGGACAAAACAAAGACTTCCAAATGACGTTCCTAAATGGCGTGACAAAGCAACGATGTTTTGACGTTGACATCATCCTATTTTAGACGTCATTAGAAGCGTCAGTGACTCAGTAAAATCAATACAATTGTTAAAATGCGCTCCAGTTAGGTAAGTGTTTGCAAGGAACGGGAACCAAGAAATATGGCATATTTATAATGATAGTATTAAAATTATTTTTTCTTGGAGCTTTTCAACGCAATGCAAAAATAGTCAATGGCGTTTTATCACTGAAACGTATCAGATATCTCCAAGTCTTCTTGTGAGTGCGAGATCCTCTATTTAACTGGTTTAACAATGAATTTATAACATATTGTACCGTGTTAATTTTGGACTATTCCATTAATCAAACCAGGGGTATTATTATAGTTTCCAGATCTTAAAAATGACAAATATGAACATGATATGAACATGTTTTTGTAGACGGCTATAGAGAAATCACAGATATCAATTGTCACTTTCAATGATAAATAAAGCATTTTGTTGTAGTGGAATTTAACTTAAAAATTACATGACCTCAGACTTGAGAAAATATAGCTACAACAATATGTGTATCAAGATTTCAGAATCAGGAGCTACACTGGTTAAAAAGCCGTCAGTATCAGAGAGGATCCCATTTTGGTCCGCCAGTGGCCTATAGACACTTACCGATATCCACTTGTTACGGAAGACCTGTTCTATGGTCAGCCTCTCCTCTGGTACCGTCTTCAACAGACCCTTGATCAAGTCCTTAGCTGCAACAGTACAGAACAGGAGGCCGTTTCACTAAACTTTGTATGACTAAAATGTTCGTTTTGTGTTATGTATGCATGTGAAAAGATATGATTGTACAAAGCTTAGTGAGAGGGAGAAATCATTTATTTTTTCCCGAAATTCCTTATTTCTTACAGAACTAACGAGTGCATATATTTGATGATTAACAGTATGCAGAATTATTATACTGAATTTATTACATTATCACAGTCAAATGGCTGTGATAATGTAATAAATTCACTATAATAAAGATTTAATAATTTATTCTTAAATTGAACATTTCTCCCCCAAAGTGTACTTAGCAAGACAAGTATACTTTGCAATTTTGTTGAAATAGGCTACTGACAAATCAAACCGAATGATTTGTTAACATGCTTTAAAGTTAATTTATACAACCAATAGTCGTCGACAAATGCCTACAGAGCACTGACTGCAAATACGTACTCACATAGTTTGATTGGCACAGACTGAGCACAGCTCAGCTTCAACCAATCAAACGTCCCGATTTCAAGCACGAGGGCCGAGCACATGCTCAGAAAGTGATATAATACGAAGCCAGAGAGACGACGCACCATGCACGTCATTTATGGCTGTGACTGGAGAAATTGGACTTGTAGTATTTGCGACCAGTGTAGATTCAGATCAGCCTGCGCATCCGCGCAGTCTGATCAGGATCTGCAATGGTCGATATTCAGTCGGTGAAATACCTGTGATGTTTCTAACAAACAAAATAGATCCTTATCAGGTTTATGGAGTGCACTAGCAGATCAGGAGATAGACTGGCCATAAATCCTATTTCTCCAGTCACAGTCACAAATGATAGAAGTCAAAAGTCATCAGTGACTGGAGAAATAAGAGCTTATGGGATTTATGATCAGTGTAGCTCCTGATCAACTAGCACACTTCTGTAGCCTGTTAACAATCTATATTGCTTGTTAGAAACACGACGGGTGTTTCACTGATGGAATGGCGAACAGTGCAGATCCTGATCAGACTGTGCGGATGCACAGGCTGATCTGGATCTACACTGGCCGCAAAACCCATTAGCCCCATTTCGCCATTTACAGCCACATATAACGATTAAAGCACAGTCCTGGCTCTAGAGACAGCCGACAACCACAGAGACAACGCACCATCATTGGAGACCCGGTTCCATTCGGGGTTGGGGAACTCATATTGTCCGTTCCTGATCCGCTTCTTCATGCCTGGTGAGATGGCCGCACCGTGATTGCTGTAGAACGGTGGGTAGCCGCATAGTCTGCAATGGACAAAGGTAGAATAGATGTACTCACCAACATGACCAGATGAAAAAACGAGAGGGCCATGATGGCCCTAATTCGCTCACCTGACTCCATGAACACCAGAGGAGAATGTGACATTGAGTTTATGTGTTTTAAAAAAATTGTGCTATTTTTAGATGGCGGTCATCTTGGATTAAGCGATGACTGTCATTTTACAAAATCTGAAAATGCTTCACCCAGCATCGGCCATGTGGTTCCTGAGAAAAAGACGTTAAAAATCTTGAATAAATGGACCTTTTGGTGGCCATCATGGATGACATAATCATCAGATTCCGACAAATATTGCACCAGAGTGATCGCCTCATTGATACCTTCAATTTGATATATGACATGACCATATTCAGTCAAAAATAAAATTTGACCCGAATTTGACACCACGGGCAACGCCCATTTTTGACCCCGGGGTCACCATTTTAACAACTTTCAAAGAGCAATGTACATCGATCATTCCTACCAAGTTTCGTCGAAATCCGGCTAGCGGTTCATGAGAAGATTTTTTAAGAATTTATGCTATATTTAGATGGCGGCCATCTTGGATTAGCGATGACCTCCATTTTAACAAATATGAAAAGGTTTCACCCATGGACCATAACTTTTAAGTTTGGCTACATGTACCATGGGCCAAGCGGTTCATGTTAAGAAGAATTTTGAAATCTCTAATAAAAGAACAACCTTTTGACCTTTCGGCGGCCATCTTGGATGATATAACCATCCGATTTCGACAGAAAATGCACCAAAGTGATCGCTTCATTGATACCTTCAATTTGATATATGACATGACCATATTCGGTCAAAAATAAAATTTGACCCCAATTTGACCCCACGGGCCACGCCCATTTTTGACCCCCGGGGTCACCATTTTAACAACTTTGAAAGAGCAATGTACATCGATCATTCCTACCAAGTTTCGTCGAAATCCGGCAAGCGGTTCATGAGAAGAAGATTTTTTAAGAATTTATGCTATTTTTAGACGGCGACCATCTTGGATTAGCGATGACCTCCATTTTAACAAATCTGAAAAGGCTTCACCCATGGACCATAACTTTTAAGTTTGGCTACCATGGGCCAAGCGGTTCATGTGAAGAAGAATTTTGAAATCTCTAATAAAATAACGACCTTTTGACCTTTTGGCGGCCATCTTGGATGACATAACAATCCGATTTCGACAAAAAATGCACCAGAGTGATCGCCTCGTTGATACCTTCGATTTGATATATGACATTTTAACAACTTTGAAAGAGCAATGTACATCGATCATTCCTACCAAGTTTTGTCGAAATCCGGTTGGCGGTTCTTGAGAAGATTTTTTAAGAATTTGTGCTATTTTTAGACGGCGGCCATCTTGGATTACGTAATGACGTCATTTTAACAATTTTGTAATCCCCCTACCTAAGGACCATGACCATGAAGTTTGGTGACTATAGACCCAATGGTTACCGAGGAGAAGACGTTTGAAAATGTTCACGGACGACGACGGACGACGGACACATTGCGGTAACAATAGCTCACATGAGCTTCGCTCAGGTGAGCTAAAAAAGTGAAAGTGAATGGGTTTAACGTCCAACCAACAGCTAGGGTCATATAGAGACGGGACCACAGTTTAAAGTCTCATCCGAGAGACCAGTGGGATGGAAATACTATGACAGTCTTTTTGATGCCCAAGGCGAGGTTTGAACCCACCATCTCCGGATTGGAAGTCAGTTGTTCTAACCTCTAGGCCACAATCCATCCCATGACCAGATGAAAGTGAATGGGTTTAAGATCCGAGCAACAGCAAAGGTCATATAGAGACGTACCCTCAGTTTAATACCTTATCCAAACTAGATATTATGTTTGTAAAACATGGGTCTGCCCCCGTGACATACTGGGGGCCGTTTCATAAACTTCGTACGACTAAAATGTTCGTAAGTGCAAAATTATGATAGTCTGTAAATTTCACATTAACATTGTTTTCTTGTAAATAATTATTGGATTTACATTTATTGAGCATAGGCTGCATATGCAGCCTATGCTCAATAAATGTAAATCCATAAATTAAAATTTACAGACGATCTTAAATTTGCACTTACAAACATTTTAGTCGTAAGAAGTTTAGTGAAACGGGCCCTGGGACTCTAAGTGGAGAAATGTTTTGATTTTTCGATGTAAATGTACACGGACGGACGGACAAGGGTAACACTGAATGCCCTAACCTTCCAGGACATAGATCTATTTTATTCTAGGTGTTTACTTCCCAACAACAGTTAAGCTTATATACTTGATATAGATATGGGCATATGAAGACCAGGGGGCCGTTTCACTAAACTTTGTACGACTAAAATGTTCGTAAGTGCAAATTTAAGATCGTCTGTAAATTTCAATTTTGCACTTACGAACATTTTAGTCATACAAAGTTTTGTGAAACGGCCCCCAGGGTTTCATTTAATGAAGGTTAGATGTGAACTATGCGAGACGAGGATATTCATATGAAGTGTTCAAACTTCTTTTCTACAACTGCAATACCTTTTGTAAATGACTGTGAATATTAACAATATTGCAGAACATTGTAGTTGCGAAATATAAATTTTACCGATATGTCAACCTGCAAACTGATCCATATACATTTTAACTCTGCATGCTAGCGGCGAAAATATCTCTGTAAATATGTCTTGGAATTTCATTAGAATGGAGTCCTCAGGACTCAATTCTAATGAAATTCCAAGACATATTCATGATATCTACAAGGAGAAATACCAGAAAATATGATGAATATTTGTCCGCTAGTTTTGAACTATTTATAGCCCACAAGTTTCCCAGCATGCAAAGAGTTAACAGACATGATTGTGAAGTATGATTTGGACACATCATAAATAAAATATTCCCATCTGAATACTGAAATTGAATACTTACAAGATATACATTATTACACCTAATGACCACATATCACACGATCTGTCATACTTTTCTGGACCTAGAACCTCGGGAGCTGAAACGAAAAACGGAGCACCATAAAGTAACATAATGGGCAAATCAAACAGATGACACAATAATTCCAGCACAAAAATATTTACACAATTCCCTAACATTTGATTGGTCCGTAGCAAGTCTCTGTCCAAAATTCTATCCCAGTAAATTCCCATACCGAACTACTTTCCGTAACCGTCAGGCGCAGTTAAAATAATTCTTAAGAAAACGGAAAATAAACACATTTTCTTGATGAATTTATTTCAAATGCTGGAATTATAAGGAATGAATGGCCTTTTTGTAGAATTTATCGGGGATATAAACTTGGAAAAGTCGCGGGAATACTGGACAAGGCCTTACGGCCTTCGTCCAGTATTCCCGCGACTTTTCCAAGTTTATACCCCGATAAATTCCACAAAAAGGCCATTCATTCCTATAATATAATATGCTAACAACTTATATGTAGGATATGTTTTCAAATGTACATGTAGATTTAAATACTTTTCTGTGTTTGTCTTAATTCGCCATAAAATAGATGAAAATAATGAACTGAAAATCTACTTTCTAGGAGATGGAACAAGAAATTGAAAAATGAAAATGAATGGGTTTAACGTCCATAAAGTCTTATAGAGACGGGACAACATTTAACTCTTTGCATACTAGCGGTGAAAATAACATCCAACAACTTATGAATATGTTTCTTATTTCTCTCTGTAAATATGTCTTGCAATTTCACTAGAATTGAGTCCAGTGGACTCAATTCTAATGAAATTCCAAGACATATTCATGATATTTACAGGGAGAAATAAAAGAAAATACAGTGAATTGTCGTATCATATTTTTGAACTATTTATAGCCCCCAAATTTCCCAGCATGCAAAGAGTTAAAGTCTCATCCGACAGACAAGCGGGATGGAAATACTATGCAGATATTTTTCATGCCAACAGTGAGAATTGAACTCACAACCTCCGGTACTGAAGTCCAATGCCATACCCCCTAGACCACGGTCCATCCCAATGGAACAAGAAACGTCCATGGGCACAACGGGGTACACCATGGCATGTGCTTATATGTTCCGAGTATGTTCTCCAAGGTTGTAATCAAGATTGAAATCAAGCAGACAGATTGGTTACTATTGAGCAATGCTCAGTACCGACCAATCAAACTCCCTGATGTCAAGTTGAGAATGGAGTACTACAGTGCAACCTCTCTACAACAGCCATCATTGGGAAGACTGAAAAACTGGCTGCTGTAGATAATTGGCTGTAGGGATGTTACATAAATATATACAGAGCTCCAGATAAGGTGCGTATTGGCGTATTATACGCAATTATTTTAGCTGAATACGCATTGATTATGAAAAGTGGGAGAACAGAATATGCACAGCAATGTGAAAATACGCATTGATTTTCAAATTGAGTAGTAAAAATACTGTCATAAAGTTGAAAATTCACTAATAGTTCAGTGCGTAAAATTGTTATATTGTTTTTATCATTTGTTACCTATTTACTGGTAGTAATGAAGAAAATCAAAAATCCATTTGTGAAAGTAAAATACGCAATGATTTTGAAATCAGGGGGTATAGTACGCTTTAGACACAAAGCTTATCTGGAGCTCTGTATATATAGAGGTAATAGTCCATTTGGGATATAAAATATTGGCTGTTACTGCTGGGGCAGTATTAGACAGGTGACTGCTCAGTGAGGTTTGACAGTCATTTTACAAGCACACGCCCAGATGTAATGACTTAACCATTGCATTTGGCCTCATGATAAAAACATAATATGTAGAGCAAGAGAATCTAATTTGAGAAACAAAGACTTAACTGTACAAACAAAAACACTGAAGATATTTACCCCTCCAGCTTGTCTAAGCCAGATGAAACATTGCTGGATATATCCAATTTGAGAAACATGGTCTCAAAAGTTAATTGTTCAAGGAAGATAATCGTGTATTACCGTAATAATCATGAATATTCAGACACAGTATAGAGAAACACACATTAATAAATGGTTTCTCACAGGAAGGTATGTCAAAATATTTACAGTTAGTATGTTGTTTGTTTGTTTGTTAATTGATGTTTAATGGCCTATGGTCATGCAAGACCGGCCACACGGGTTCGATCCCCTTTTAACCTGCTGCAGTATGCTGTACTTGTTTATCACAATAACAATATATTTGTATATAATTGTTTTGGGAATAGGGGTTTATAGGGGTTATTACAGTACTTGTGCTTTCAGTGAGACAGCTCGAGTGTAGCTTATTACTTACCTACGTAATATGGTGTGTAACAGGGTGTTTGTAATGATTTATATGACGTCAGTTCCTTTGCAAATCCAAAGTCTGTCAGTTTAATTGCGCCATCACTGCCCTTTTTACTGTACAGCAGATTTTCGGGCTGAAACAAAAACAGTATGTGTGTAGTGACTGGAGAAATGGGGCTTATAGATTTTGTGACCAGGGTAGATCCAGATCAGCCTGTGCATCCGAACAGTCTGATCAGGATCTGCACTGTTTGCTATTCCGTCAATGAACACCTGTCATGCTTCTAACAATCAATATACATATAGATCGTTATCAGACTATAGGAGTGTGCTAATTGATCAGGAGCTACACAGGTCAGAAATCTCATAAGCCCCCAAATCACAAACCAACGGTATGCCCAAGAAAGTCTGGGTAAATCAGCAGCAAGTGCTGCCTTCCCTGATCAACTACAAGTACGCCGATACGAGGCAACCTGTACATGTGACAAGCCATGTGAGTTTGTACCTAAGAACATGTGCGAAATCTCATGATAATATTTACAAAATTTACGATATTTCTGTAAATGAAATTGACAATTGACAAAATATTCAAAGCAAATGTGGAATAGAATATAATTCTGCATTTGCTATGAAAATTTCGTTAACTTTCGATGTCATTGACAGGAAATATCAGTTTCTGTAAATATTTTTCAAAAAAAGTTTCACATCTTTGTTGGTACAAAATCACATGGCTTGTCTCATATGACTATTTATTTCACATCTCCTGCCCGAAGAGGAAGAAGACAGACTTCAAGCCCGATAAGCTGAGAAGACCAGCAACACTCGGTATAGACACACTCGTCTATACTGAGTAACCATACAGGGTTAACAAACACATCTACAGACAGTCACTGCCACCCACACCGCCACCACAGTCCACCCATTCTATTTATTTCATGGTGTTAACAGCGCGTCAACAGCTATGGTCATTTTAGACCAGTAGCGGATTTGATCAAAATTGCAAAGTATACTTATCTAGCAAAGTACACTTTGAGGGAGCAATCATTTATTTTTCCCGAAATGCATTATGTCATATAGAACTAACGACTGCATATATTTGAGGATTACAAGTATGCAGAATTATTATACTGAATGTATTACATTATCACAGCTGTGATAATGTAATACATTCAGTATAATAACAATTAATAAATTTATTCTTAAATTGAAAATGTCTCCCTCAAAGTATAATATGCTAGATGCATGTAAGTATACTTTGCAATCCTGGTGAAATAGACTACAGGTTAATGGGGACAAAGCTCATATATCAGCACCATCGTTTGAATTGCCGCTTCACATGCTGCCAACCAGCCTCCCTAATCACACATGAGTAATGGGCAATTAGCAATGATACCAGGTGTATACTGACCTTTAGATCTCGATGCGCTATATTCATGGAATGTAGGTAATGAATGGCTTTAACTATGTCGGAGATGATAGATGCTGCCTCTGTAAATACATGGAGAATACCAGGCTAGTGTCCTTCTATCAAGTAAATCAGTAGCCGATTTCACCAACATTGCAAAGTATACTTATCTAGCAAAGTACACTTTGAGGAAGTAATCATTTATTTCCCCCCGAAATGCATTATATCATATAGAACTAACGAATGCATATATTTGATGATTAAAAGTATGAATAATTATTATACTGAATTTATTACATTATCACAGCCAAAATGGCTGTGATAATGTAATAAATTCAGATTAATAAAAATTAATTTATTTATCCTTAAATTGAAAATGTCTCCCTCAAAGTATACAAAAGCATATAGGAACTCTGGGGTTTACTGAGTAATTTCTGCTGATCCCATGAGTCGGCTTCAATAAATTTTGTAATTGAAAATATGATGTTAAAAGACATATGGATATGTACACAGTTAATCTTGCAACGGTTAGCCACATTCCAGTACATCTACAGGCAATGTGAAAACAAAATTAAACAATTTTATTATCTGATCATGTAGCACAGCTCAGGTTCAGCCAAGTAATCTGATTAATTTCAAGCACAATATTAAGTATTTTGAAAGAAAGAAATATTGGCAAGGTTAGAGCAGGAGGTAGTGTAGTATTCTGTTTACCAGGAAACACTTTATACTGGAGAACAAGGAAGTAGGTAGTTGTATTCAATGAATTAAATGTCCGGTTGTCATTACACGACACGACTAGGCAAGGACATAATGGATGGGATATGAAACAACACAAAATCTCCCCTGTAGGAACTCGCCTGTTTTTACACTATCCAGTTTTTTGTGAAATGGTGATATTATTCTAGCCCAATATCTAAATATCGGAAGACAAATTAAAAATATAAACATTAGTGTCAGTTAATTCACGATAGATTCTTCTGTAATCATGTTGTTGTTTTAGAAGCTAATCTTTATGGCACAGCGGCTGTTTCCATTTGATTCAAGGTTTATAGAGATAGACACGTCTACTGTCTGTATACGTCTATGGACTACTGTCTGTTCCACATTTTTCTGCCGACGAACTTTTGGCTCTTAAACACATTATATCTAAAAAATATTTAAAAGTAAGTACTTTTTGATCATTATTTGATGAAATCCCATCAAATATTGATTTTATTGCGAACAAGAGTGCCGCAAGTCACAAAATACGCCCGTCGAATATGGGCCAGACAGCGAAGATGCAGAAATGTGAAGCTGTCACCAAGGCAATGAACTTTAATGAGAATTTGAAAGTCTATAGCATTAATTCTTCATCTCGTTGTGCTAAATATGTATACTAATTTAGGCATAGATAGAAAAGTAGAGTGTAAAGTAGAATGATAGGGAATTGGATACAATAATGTAGAAAAAATGGCTAAGCTAAAAAAGTGATATTTTTTGTTAAAAAATATGTTTTCGGCATAAAAACACCAAGGTGCACATCTTCAATATGTGTAGAAGACGTGTGTATAGTTTCAGAACGATCGACTGAACGGTTATAGAGGAGTTGTGTACACAAACTCTGTACCCTATATAGAATTGTATAGGAAAATGTAGAAAAAATGGCTAAGTTAAAAAGGTGATATTTTTGTTAAAAAAAAATTTCGGCATAAAAACACCAAGTGCACATCTTCAATATGTGTAGAAGACATGTGTATAGTTTCAGAACGATCGACTGAACAGTTTCGGAGGAGTTGTGTACACAAACTCTGTACCGTATATATAATTGTATAGAAAATGTAGAAAAAATGGCTATTAAAGTTTAAAAGGTGATATTTTTGTCAAAAAATATTTTTTCGGCATAAAAACACCAAGGTGCACATCTTCAATATGTGTAATAGACATGTGTATAGTTTCAGATCGATCGACTGAACGGTTTCGGAGGAGTTGTGTACACGAACTATGCGCTTTTTCTTCAGTCGACCGCCCGCCATACGGTAAAACATAATATGTACCGTATTTTAAAAACGGTGGTATAAAAACAATTTTCCTATGGGAATTTAACATGGGGGCTAAAAATAGATTTTTTTTTAAATATTTTTTTTTATTTGTGGACCGATTTTCAAAATCTAACTTTTGTTTTCTTAATTACATCAATTTTCAAGCCAGGTTTTGGAGTCCATTTCCAAATTTTTTTTGCAATAAAATCAACAATTTTTTTGGGGAGGGCGACTTTTTTTGTTATTGATGAAAAAGTACTTACTTTTAAATATTTTTTAGATTTAATGTGTTTAATAGCCAAAAGTTTGTCGGCAGAAAAACGTGGAACAGACAGTAGGTAACATATTTCTTTACAAATATCAGTGTTACTGCTTGAAAAGTGAAAGTGAGTGGCTTTAACGTCCCAACAGCAGTTAAGGTCATATAGAGACGGGACCACAGTTTAAAGTCTCATCCGACAGACCAGTGGGATGGAAATACTATGAAAGTATTTTTAATGCCCTAGTCGAGGTTTGAACCCACAACCTCCGGATTGGAAGTCAGGTGTTGTAACCCTTAGGGCACAACCCATCCCTGTTACTGCTTGAATGAGTGGCGACGTGTAATATTCCAATGGAAAACTTTCACCATTTTCTTTCAGTGTGTCCTCATAGGAGACACGCCGTGTGATTTTGTACCTACGAACATGTGCGATTTATCATGACAAAAAGTTGACAAAAGTTTCATAGCAAATGCGAAATTGAAATTTTGTCATCTTTCGACATCATTTACCGAAACTCGTAAATTTTGTAAATATTTGTCATGAAATATCGCACATGTTGTTAGGTACAAAATCACACAGCCTTTTTCATATACAGTGGAAGCTCTGTAAATCAGACGCTGTGAGGTACACAGGGTGTCCTGCTTAGAGAGGATCCATTGTAATTCAAGTATGAAAAGCTTCACAACATACGGTAATTGTGTTATGTATAAACACAAACAGATATGTAGCTGTGACTGCATAAATGGGGCTTATGGGATTTGTGACCAGTGTAGCTCCAGATCCAATCATATACTCCTGCTGCCTGATAACAATCTATATTCCTTGTTAGAAAAGCATGTTTCACTGTTGGAATGGTGAACAGGGAAGATCCTGATCAGACAGTGCGAATGCACTGGCTGATCTGGATCTACACTGGTCGCAAAACCCAATTTCTCCAGTCACAGCCATGACTAGACCAATTACAATATGGTGTCTAGTATAGATGTCCACTACAGTAATTGGTAAAACATACCTCTTTCTGTAAATGCACAGTCAGCTCTTTCTTGTATCCGACTGAACAGCTCACCACCGGCCATGCTGTGGGTGGGATAGATTAATGATTAAATGGTTACGAGAACGTGACATTGGCGGACATGTGAACTCATGGAAGTTGCTGCTGACACTGAATCAAAAGTTAGCAAAATGTCAGATAAATTGAGAATGTATGCATATCGATATAACTCCCTTTTTGAGATATAAAAGGCATCCAGGATTGCAGTGCTGCTTAACATATTTATTGAAGTCCCTGGATACAATATTTTATATTGAAAACATATGATTATATTTCTTCTTTTTTTCTGCATTAAAGTATCAGAGCTCCAGTTAAGGTGCGTAATTTGGAGGTAAATTTCTTATTTCTCCATCAAAAATGGCAAGTTGGGAGTGCTTTAGAATCGTCTCAATGAGACGATTCTAAAGGACTCCCAACTTGCCAGTTTTGATGAAGAAATAACAAAATTTCACCCCAAGTTGGTCAAATTACTCACCTTAACTGGAGCTCTGAGTATTGTTGTTTCCACTCATTTGAAATGTATCAACGAGACATATGAAGAATGGTATATGTAATAACATAAATTATACTTTCAATAGAAAATACGGATTTTTTTTTAAAGTTTCATTGTACTATAATTGTAACCCATCTCTTTGCTGTAGGTCCAGATTCTCCGAGTGAAAGAATTGCATTTGAATATTTTGTCAAGATTAATTCTGTATTATGTCCAATTCTCCATTATAATCATTAAACGTGTCATGCATATGCACGCAAAGGGGTGAGCCAAATAATAAAACAGTTATGCATGTAGTGACACATTGAATATACCGTAACAAGAAACTAACTTCTATGTTTGCTAGCTCTTGCTTGAAATCATTTTCTTAAACATTCACTATATGAACTACATGTACATGTATAACAATTGGTCAGATTTACGTAGGTCACCGTCCATAAGGTAATGATATAAATGTCAATAAATGTTTTAGAGCTCCAGATAAGGTGCGTATTGGTGTATTTTACACACTTATTTTAGCAGAATATGCATTGATAGCAAAAGTGGGAGTACAAATACTCACAGTAACGTGAAAATACTGTAATAAAGTTGAAAATTTACTTAGTTGAGCTGCAAAAAAGCAAACATTGCTTTTTGCAACTCATATACAATGTAAGTGAATTTTTAAATCTGTTTTATTTTTTATCATTTGCTCCCTATTTAATAGGGAAGAAAATCAATAGTGCAGTGGCAAAAGTAAAATACGCTATAAACTTGGAAGGCCTCGTCCAGTATTCCCGCGACTTTTCCAAGTTTATTGAATTTGAAATCAGGGGGAATAATACTCTTTAGATAGAAAACTTATCTAGAGCTCTGGAGCCCATTTCATCAACATTGCAAAGTATACTTTAGTAGCAAAGTATACTTTGAGGGAGAAATTTTCAATTTTATGACAAATTTATTAATTTTTATTATACTGAATTTATTACATTATCACAGCCATTATGGCTGTGATAATGTAATAAATTCAGTATAATAATTCTGCATACTTTTAATCATGAAATATATGCATTTGTTATTTCTATATGAAATAATGCATTTCAGGAAAAATAAATGATTACTCCCTCAAAGTATACTTTGCTAGTAAAGTATACTTTGCAATGTTGATGAAATAGGCTACTGATGTTTTTGATTGAAATATAATTACCATTCCATGATAACAAGTAGACATTTTTGACCCCCGTAGACATTTTCATAAACATCTACAATTCTCACAATGTGCTTGCAACCCGACGCTCTCCAATGCAGATCTATTTCACGCCTCGCCTTTGGCACATCTCGCAACACCTGAAACAGGAACAGACACAAGTGTGAGAAATGGGGCTTATCGGATTTGAGACGAGAGTATCTCATGATCAAATAGCACACTCCTATAGCCTGATAACGATCTATATTGCTTGTTAGAAGCACGATGGACATTTCATTGATGGAATAGCGAACAGTGTAGACCCTGATCAGATGGTACAGATGCACAGGCTGATCTGGAACTACACTGGTCGCAAAACCCATCAGCCCCATTTCTCCAGTCACAAATTAAAACAAGCAATTAGTAACGCTGATGGATGTACACCTCAAAACTTGAAAAACAAGAAAATGTCGCATACAAATGACCCCGGTGGCAGATTGGAGAGACTGTGGCAAAGTTAATTTTACCAAAAGTGACTAGTATTCATAAGCACAGTTGTGAAGGTCAAATGGTGAAAGTCATATAAGGGCAGCATGGTTGTGTGATATTTGTGCACTTGTATGATGTATTGCAAGATTAAAGTAATCATTCAAGGGATATAGAAGATATGACAGAATTGAGAAACTCTGGCAAACTTCTTAATGTTTGAAAAAAGTTGCGAAGATCAAAAGGTCAAGGTCATATTACGGGCAGCATGGATGTGTGGCAATTGTCCACAGGTTTGATGTCTTGAAATATTAAAGTAATCCATCAAAGGATATAGAAGTTATGACAGATTTGAGAAACTCTGGCGAACTTATTGATGTGTAAAAAAGTTCAAAGTTATGACAGTCAAAAGATCAAGGTCATATTAAGGGCAGCACGGATGTGTGGCATTTGTCCACAAGTATAGTGTTGAAATATTTAAGTAATCATTCAAGGAATATAGAAGTTATGACAGAATCGAGAAACTCTGGCGAACTTCTGAATGTGGGAATGAATTTCAAAGCTGTGAAGGTCAAAAGGTGAAGGTCATATTATATAAAAAGTTTAAAGCCAATCTAACAGATGAATAGGGCGGCGCCTTTACAATATATGTATCCAGGATTATTTTTTCCGGGTTAAAATTATATAAAAAGAAAATTTACAACATGTGTGACTGGAGAAATGGGGCTTATGGGATTTGTGACTACTGTCTGTTTCACGAAAGCTGCCCAAATTTTACGGCTATATAATCAATTCAAAAACAAGATTTCTTTTGATAATATTAAATTAAAGGAAAAATTAAGAATGAGCCTTCTTTTTATTTCGTGAAATTTGGTCAAATATTGATTTTATTGCGAAAAAACAATTTCCCCATGTTAACTCCCCATAGACATCTTCACGTGAAGATGTCTATGGGGATTTAACATGGGGAATTTTTTTTGAATTTTAGAAATACTGAACCGATTTTTAAAATTTAACTTTTGTTTTCTTAGTTAGATCATTTCCAAGCTATCTAGCTAGGTTTCGGAGTCAATTTCCCAAATTTTTCGTTTTTTGACTCCTCCCACACTGGTTTACCTCTTTTTTCCCCCATGTTAAATTCCCATATAGACAAATCATTTTTTCGTAATAAAATCAATATTTGACCGAATTTCACGAAATAAAAAGAAGGCTCATTCTTAAATTTTCCTTTAATTTAATATTATCAAAATAAATCTTGTTTTTGAATTGATTATATAGTCGTAAAATTTGGGCAGCTTTCGTGAAACAGACAGTAGTGTAGGAGCTACACTACTGTCTGTTCCACATGTTTCTGCCGACAAACTTTTGGCTATTAAACACATTAAATCTAAAAAATATTTAAACGCAAGTACTTTTTTTATCAATAACAAAAATGTCACGTGCCCCAAAAAAAATTATTTGATGAAATTCTGTCAAATATTGATTTTATTGCGAAAAAAAGATTTTACGGGAATTTAACATGGGGGCTAAAAATAGATTTTTTTAATTTGTGGATTGATTTTCAAAATCTAATTTGTTTTTTTAGTTACATCATTTTCAAGCTATCTCGCCAGGTTTCGGAGTCAATTTCCAATTTATTTCGTTTTTTGATCCTTCAGGATAAAAAAAAAAAAAAATGGGAAATTGACTCCCCATGTTAAATTCCCATAGGAAAAAATCGTTTATATACAATAAAATCAATATTTGATGGAATTTCATCAAATAAATATTTTTGGGGAGGGTGTCTTTTTTTATTTATGAAAAAGTACTTACTTTTAAATATTTTTTAAATTTAATGTGTTTCATAGCCAAAAGTTCATAGGCAGCAAAACGTGGAACAGACAGTAGTCTCAAATCCCATAAGCACAAATAGCACACTCTTGAACGTTAATCAACATTCCATCAATCAAACATGATTTATGCGCTTACATGGCTTAATTTATAAATGTATACATGATGATCACGATCTACAAATGTCTTCAGGTCCCGTTTCTCAGTTCAGTTTGTGGCCAAAATAATCTCAAACGTTGCTAACATGCTTGAAAGCTCACCGACTCCTATTCCGGGAGATAGTTGGGCTTTCACGTACAGTGTTTCTTTGTAACCTCTGTAAACTGGCAAACTCTGGACTAGCCAGAACAAAGTCTGGTATACATATAAATATGACATGGAAGCAAGACTATGAACCCTTTCAACACCACAGGCCTGTATAGTGGTAGTGGCAAATAGTGTAGATCCAGATGAGCCGGCTCGTAACGAGCCGTCTCATCAGGATCTGCACTTTTTGCAATAAATTTTCACACTTTTTGAGAGAAAAAACAACAACCTTTTCATAAATGGACTAGTCTTAAAATCATTTTGTGACGATTGGATTGCTCTGGAAATTGACATATAAAATCCACATTCCAGTTACTTAGGAGTGAAAGGGTTAAAGAGGTTTTCGTCAACTTACTGGCTTGTCAACCATGACATCATGTAATTGAAAAGTAAGTAAACAAGAGTTGTCAGAGGACAACGAAGCACGCCCGGTGGCAGCAAAGGAACCGAGGGCACATTTGAAAACACAACGTGCTGGATAAGGGAAAGAAAATTTATGAGCCATTTACCAGAGCGTGTTAAGGTTTCGAGTGTACAAAGTATTTGACCTTGACCCTGGGCTTAGCAAAGGTAGAGCAATGTGTGTGTGAAATAGGCCATTTACCAGAGTGTTAAGGTTTCGGGATGCACAAAGTATGTGACCTTGACCCTGGGCTAAGAAGGGGCGGCACGGACGTGGATTTGCCACAACGCAGTAGAGGACCCTTGGAGCAATGCGTGTGTGAAATGTGAAGCAATTCCAAGCAAGGAAACAGAAAATATAGGCCATTTACCCGAGCGTCCGAGCGTTAAGGTTTCGAGATGCACAAAGTATGTGACCTTGACCCTGGGCTTAGAAGGGGCGGCACTGACGTGGATTTGCCACAGCGCAGTAGAGGACCCTTGGAGCAATGCGTTCGTGAAATATGAAGCAAATCCAAGCACGGAAACAGAAAATATAGGCCATTATATTTTTTGAAGACGGGCGGACGCCTACGACGCCGAGGGTATGCCATAAGCACGGCTTCCTTCGGAAGGCGCGCTAAAAACTTGAATACACAACATAAGAGGGTGGGTCAATAAGTAGTGTCACATGGTTAACCGCTACACCGCTATCTTAATTTTTTGCCGTCTGCTGTTTATTTTCCATTTTTATCATCAAAAACATGCTTTGACAGCACTTTAGAATAATTTACAACATGCTTTGACAGCACTTTTAGAGTCATTTCCATTATATACGACGTGATGGGACAAACCCGGGCTTATTGGATATGCGACTAGCGAACCAAAATGTGTTCACCATCAGTAATAACAAAAAATGAGTAACGTGTCGTCAACAGGACACAATCGGATTAGGAGACGATTCTCATATGCTGCCAAAACATGAGAATATTTATTACAAAGAAAATAGTTTGACAAAACATGAGAATCGGCTCCTAAAACATGTGAATCGTACGGTGTCCTGTTAGGGCCATGTTACAATCTCACGTTTACACGTTCTCAACCTACACATACGAGTGTCCGACAGTTACATTGTACGTCTGGACTGATTGGCATTCTGATATTAGAAGCACTGATAAGGTCATAAGGATAATGAGGTTTTTATGAAAATTACTAGGTTTCTTAACTGCTTTCCACGGTTTCAGAGGAGCCGTGTACACAAACTATGTACCCTATATAGAATTGTATAGAAAAATGTAGACAAAATGGCTAAGTTAAAAAAAAAAAAATCCATCTGTCGAATGCGGATGCCACCTGCAGCATATTTGAGAAACTGTGACAAAGTGGTTAACCGAAAAGTGTGACGAACGGACGGATGGACAGACGGACAGACGGACAGTCCAAACACTATATGCCACCCGTTTCTTCGAAACCCGGTGGCATAAAAACACCAAGGTGCACATCTTCAATATGTGTAGATGACGTGTGTATAGTTTCAGATCGATCGACAGAGAACAGTTTCAGAGGAGTTGTGTACACAAACTCTGTACCCTATATATATTTGTATGGAAAAATGAAGAAAAATGGCTAAGTTAAAAGGTGTTAATATTTTTTCGGCATAAAAACACCAAGGTGCACATCTTCAATATGTGTTGAAGATGTGTGTACAGTTTCAGATCGATTGACTGAACGGTTTCAGAGGAGTTGTCACACAAACTCTGTACCCTATATAGAATTGTATACAAAAATGTAGAAAAAATGGCTAAGTTAAAAAGGTGATATTTTTGTTAAAAACATTTTTTTCGGCATACAAACACCAAGGTGTACATCTTCAATATCTGTAGAAGATGTGTGTATGGTTTCAAATCAATCGACTGACCGGTTTCAGAGGAGTTGTGTACACAAATAATGCAGTTATTCTGTCCGCCGCCCGCCCGCCCCACGGCAAAACATAATATGTACCGTTTGTAAAAAATGGTCGTATAAAAAAATGGATTACACATTTATATCAGCGACCAGGTACTTTAGTCACATGTGTATATTTCACATCAAGACATATGCTATGTGGTCAAATATATAATTTCATTGTCTATGCCAATCAGTATATAAAAAATATTATCCTTTAGACCGCTACTCACAACAATTGTCTTCTGCTGTTGCTTTTATATCTTGCCTTATTTCTCCATAAAAACATCGTTTGACAGCACTTCAGAATCATTTCCAATGGAAATGATTCTGAAGTGCTGTCAAAGCATGTTGTAAATTATTCTTAAGTGCTGTCAAAGCATGTTTTTGAAATGGAAAATAAAAATAAACAGCAGACGACAAAAAACATAAGATAGCAGTCTAAGGGTTAATATTAGGTATTAAATGACCGGATTGTGTAGTCATATACATTTACCTCATACATAAATTAACGTGTTTTGTTGCGTTGCCATATGCCGATGTTTCGGATGGCACAATGTGTTAAGACTGATATATGAATGTGTATCGTGTACGTTAAAATATGTTGCAGGACAAAATGAAGATGCTTCAGTGATATAGTAGTGTATGTTGCAGCCACATAACGGTGCTTTAAGAATGAAATTACACATACATTTGTGACTACAGAAAGCATTACCTAGACAAATGATATGAATGCATTGTGTTGTGTTCCGAAAGTTACACAGTGGTGAGTGACCGTGTTGCTGATATCAAGGAGTGTTTTCCATGGGGAAATATAAGTGTGTTTCATGGACAAAATATATAGAAATATTAATAGCCATATGAATATATTTTAGTAACACAAGTACAGTTTGTATGAGTCTATATCAATGTCATTGCCTGTTTATGTTTTTTTTTCATTTTGTATTTAACATCCTGCTATTAAATACGACAAAACAGACATAACTCTGTGTGGCTGATAATGATGAATAATTGAAGTTTCTGTATACATTGTATTTAAATCAGGGTTGGCAATTTCCGGCGGGAAATACCGGGAAATACTGGGAAATACCGGGAAATATGAATCTTGGTGGTCTTTTTCATTCCAAAATGTCAAGATGAGTCTCTATATTCCCCTATATCTACTATGGTTTATATCTGTGTAGACTGATAAGCCTATAGGTAAAACATTCTGCAATAAAAAAATAAATAAGTTTATTTAGAGAAAAAAAACATCATTATTTTCTAGACAATTTTCTTCCCTATATACAAGTCTATGTAGTATTTGCCAACTGTCTATTTTATTGTATATGAGAACACCCCTCATTACTATAGTAACCTGCCACTAATAAAAGCTGCTTTTGGAATTTTGAGAAAATCCCTGTTGATAACAGGGATAATCCATGTACAGTGTAAGTGTAATTGTTTTACAACTTGACCATATACAGACCACCTGGGTTCTTATTATACAGTACGACACAAAAGGTGTGA
Organism: Conchocele bisecta; assembly: GCA_029237695.1. NCBI lineage: Eukaryota > Metazoa > Mollusca > Bivalvia > Lucinida > Thyasiridae > Conchocele > Conchocele bisecta. The sequence goes on from CM055266.1 coordinate 114,025,307, forward strand.
GAGAAGGCCGACAATTAACAGCCTGTTGTCATAGTCTGATATGGTTTATTAAAGTATATTAAAGTCTCATCAATGTACATGCAAATAAGTAGACATTAGTAGGCTTTTGGCTAATTGTAACGATTTTAGGTACTGTATCTCATATGTACCATCGTGGCCCATAGTCTTCACATTAAATAAATGTCATAATAATAATGCAAATAAGTAATACAAATGCAAAGCATAAAACAACAGTACATTGTCAGTCATATAAGACTTGTAAGAGACTATGTGTATGCACATCATGCATGCTAAGATCATTTATTCTCATTTCTTGATACTGAACATTAGTGTGGGAGAAGGTTGACAATTAACAGCCTGTTGTATAAACATAGTCTGATCATGATGACATTATCCTTGTGAATTGTATTTAGCAGACATCTCAGATGCTTCCTATAAAATGAAAAAGTAATTTACAAAAAAATAATACATGTACAACCAAAATATAAATGTCATGGTTGCCAAATATTCCACCTGATCAGTACCCCTAGTTGGGAATGAAACAGATCTAGACATTGTAATTAACCCCTATATCTAATTATTAAGTTGTTGATTGTTTAATTAACTATTACTGAGCTTAAAACTTAATTTAAATAACTTTAATTATCAAATAATAACATCAAAATTCATATTTCCCGGTATTTCCTGGTATTTCCCACTTTGGGGAGTATTTCCCGGGACGGGAAATGGGAATTCCCGCCCCCGGTATTTCCCGGCCAACCCTGATTTAAATATGAAATATGCATAATACCGTCATATACCGGGTATGGATGGTGTTCGAGCCAATTCCTACCCTTAAATATAAGCCGAATCGAATCCCGTCATATTGATGTATGCATTTTTATGAAGGTCTTCAGAATCAATATACATGTGAGTGTATGTACATATATACTACATTTGTATAGTGAAATGTTAATCGTGTCCATGTGACTCGAAATCTTTGAGATTTATGTTAATGTATTAGCAACTGTAAAATCTATGCCGAAAACCCTCCCCAAACAGCAGTTTCGAAACGCTGTAACACGTTGTATAGGCGATTTATTAAAAATCAGAATTACTGAGATAGAAAATTAGTTACATTATCTCTATACAGTATCTCTATATGGAGACAGGGGTTGAAAAAATCAAGTACAAAAAACAAGAGGACCATGATGGCCCTAATTCGCTCACCTGACTCCATGAACACCAGAGGAGAATGTGACATAGAGTTCATGTTTTAAAAAAATTGTGCTATTTTTAGATGGCGGTCATCTTGGATTAATCGATGACTGTCATTTTACCAAATCTGAAAATGCTTCACCCAAAGATCGTTACTTCCTATGAAGTTTGGCCAGCATCGGCCATGTGGTTCCTGAGAAAAAGACATTCAAAATCTTGAATAAATGGACCTTTTGGTCGCCTCATCGATACCTTCAATTTGATATATGGCATGAGCATATTCGGTCAAAAATAAAATTTGACCCCAATTTGACCCCACGGGCCATGCCCATTTTTGACCCCGGGGTCACCATTTTCACAACTTTGAAAGAGCATAGTAAATCGATCATTCCTACCAAGTTTAGTCGAAATCCGGCCAGCGGTTCATGAGAAGAAGATTTTTTAAGAATTTATACTATTTTTAGACGGCGGCCATCTTGGATTAACGATGACCTCCATTTTAACAAATCTGAAAAGGCTTCACACATGGACCATAACTTTTAAGTTTGGCTACCATGGGCCAAGCGGTTCATGTGAAGAAGAATTTTGAAATCTCTAATAAAAGAACAACCTTTTGACATTTCGGCGGCCATCTTGGATGACATAACAATCCGATTTTGACAAAAAATGTACCAGAGTGATCGCCTCATTGATACCTTCGATTTGATATATAACATGACCATATTTGGTCAAAAATAAAATTTGACCCCACGGGCCACGCCCATTTTTAACCCAGGGGTCACCATTTTAACAACTTTGAAAGAGCATTGTACATCGATCATTCCTACCAAGTTTAGTTGAAATCCGGCCAGCGGTTCATGAGAAGAAGATTTTTTAAGAATTTATGCTATTTTTAGATGGCGGCCATCTTGGATTAGCGATGACCTCCATTTTAACAAATCTGAAAAGGCTTCACCCATGGACCATAACTTTTAAGTTTGGCTACCATGGGCCAAGCGGTTCATGTGAAGAAGAATTTTGAAATCTCTAATAAAAGAACGACCTTTTGACCTTTCGGCGGCCATCTTGGATGACATAACAATCCGATTTCGACAAAAAATGCACCAGAGTGATCGCCTCATTGATACCTTCAATTTGATATATGACATGACCATATTCGGTCAAAAATAAAATTTGACCCCATCGGCCACGCCCATTTTTGACCCCGGGGTCACCATTTTAACAACTTTGAAAGAGCAATGTACGTCGATCATTCCTACCAAGTTTTGTCGAAGTCCGGTTGGCGGTTCTTGAGAAGAAGATTTTTGAAGAATTTGTGCTATTTTTAGACGGCAGCCATCTTGGATTACGTGATGACGTCATTTTAACAATTTTGTAATCCCCCTACCTAAGGACCATGAAGTTTGGTGACTATAGGCCCAATGGTTACTGAGGAGAAGACGTTTGAAAATGTTCACGGACGACGACGGACACATTGCGGTAACAATAGCTCACATGAGCTTCGCTCAGGTGAGCTAAAAAGTACTTGCCCAGGTCAAAAAGTTACTTGCCCAGTTTTTTTAAAAATAAAATGCTATTTCCAGTATTTGTAGTGTTGCATCTTATTTAAAAAAAAGAGAAGCTTTTACATATATATGATCATTACCAAAACGTATTCATGAGACATATTCACTAGTATTGTTATTTATATTTTAAGTATTAAATGAACATTTATCCCAAGCCGCTATGTTCGGCGTCTGAAATGCGCGTTAACCCAACTGTATACGAGACGATATATGTGGCCGTGTATACACTAGTCTATACTCGCAGTCCAGGGTTGGCCGGGAAATACCGGGGCGGGAATTCCCGGCGGGAAATACTCCCCAAAGTGGGAAATACCGGGAAATATGAATTTTGATGTTATTATTTGATAATTAAAGTTATTTAAATTAAGTTTTAAGCTCAGTAATAGTTAATTAAACAATCAACAACTTAATAATTAGATATAGGGGTTAATTACAATGTATAGATCTGTTTCATTCCCAACTAGGGGTACTCATCAGGTGGAATATTTGGCAACCATGACATTTATATTTTGGTTGTATTATTTTTTGGTAAATTGCTTCATTTTTTAGGAAGCATCCAAGTGTCTGCTAGATACAATTCACAAGGATAACGTCATCATGATCAAACCATGTTTAGACAACAGGCTGTTTATTGTCAACCTTCTCCCACACTAATATTCGGTATCAAGAAATGAGAATAAATGATCTTAGCATGCATGATGTGCATACACATAGTCTCTTACAAGTCGTATATGACTGACAATGTACTGTTGTTTTATGCTTTGCATTTGTATTACTTATTTGCATTATTATTATGACATTTATTTAACATGAAGACTGGGCCACGATGGTACGTATGAGATACAGTACCTAAAATCGCTAAAATTAGCCAAAAGCCTACTAATGTCTACTTATTTGCATGCACATTGATGAGACTTTATTATACTTTAATAAACCATCAGACTATGACAACAGGCTGTTAATTGTCAGCCTTCTCTCACACATTTTGTGTCATATTGTATAATAAGAACCCAGGTGGTCTGTATATGGTCATGTCAAGTTGTAAAACAATTACACTTACACTGTACATGGATTATCCCTGTTATCAAAAGGGATTTTCTCAAAATTCCAAAAGCAGCTTTTATTAGTGGCAGGTTACTATAGTAATGAGGGGTGTTTTCATATACAATCAAATAGACAGTTGGCAAATACTACACAGACTTGTAGATAGGGAAGAAAATTGTCTAGACAATAATGATGTTTTTTTTCTCTAAATAAACTTATTAAGTCTTTTTTTATTGCAGAATGTTTTATCTGTAGGCTTATCAGTATACACAGATATAAACCATAATAGATATAGGGGAATATAGAGACTCAATCTTGACATTTCGGAATTAAAAAGACCACCAAGATTCTTATTTCCCGGTATTTCCCAGTATTTCCCGCCGTCCTGGGAAATTGCCAACCCTGTCGCAGTCATATTATTTGTTAGCCTGGCCGCGTACAGCCGACAAATAATCCGTGAAATAAACTTGCCCGATATGGACCGTGTTCAAAATCGCTAGCGATTCTACCCGTAACCGTGTACATAGACACTGCTTGAATCTTACTTCCCGCAAATTGACGTAAACTGTAAACAACATATGGTCGCTGAATTAATACCATTTGTTGGCCGTTATCGATGGAATTAATTGGCAATTTCTTCAGAAAAAAAAAATCCTGACCAAATCTTTCACTCGCCAAACTGGGCGAGTGCCTGTAGAAAGTACTCGACCGCCACAAAAAGCACTCGCCATGGCGAGCTGGGCGAGTGAAATTTCAACCCCTGGGAGAAATGGGACTATGCGACCAATCACAGTACTAGTGTAGCCCCAGATCAGCCTGCGGACCCATGTAGTCTGATCAGGGCATGTACTGCTCGCCATTCAGTCAATTAAACACTCGTAATGAGGTGATAGATCCACAGATTCCAAAAGCCCCAAATCTCCAGTTGCAGTCACATATATCTTCCCAAGATCACGGCAATAATTAAATTATTTCATGTACTCTAGATTCCATTTTTAGCAAATATACAACAAACAATTTACTATTTCGTCCCAACATGACGTATATATTGTATTTATAGGTAATTTATTAAAACAATTCAACTAGCTAGTGATGTAGTGTTGTACCGACTATCCCATTCAATTGTTGAATTGTTCTAAAAATCTGTCAAACAATTCACTTAGTAATTGTATGCCAATCCTTATTTTCAAACGTTGTAATTAACGATTCTACAGTAATGAAGTTTAAGCATTAAATACATCATTGTTTCCATGCACCAGGCGACTTGTTAATTTGGGTAGCGAGACCTCTAGTCCTGAACGCGCAGGTCGCGAAACCTCCGTAAATCATTATTTAGATGGTTTATAAAGGTTTCATGTATGTACAAACAATAATTGACCATCCAAGACATGCTTCGTTCTGGAAGTCGGACTTCATCCATTTCGCGCACCTGTACGTTATAATTATCTTCCCTGTCAATGAGCGCAGGGGGAAATCTGACCCGTTTCCGATATAATTTAATCATTTTTAAGTAAATTACAATCGCTAAATCAAATTTAAACGCAGATTTATAATGTTAAATGGTCATTAAAAATATTCTTATCACCATTTACAATTTCCGTAGTTGTAAATGTGAAATATTGTGGCATAAAAATGATGTATTTTAGCAAAATGTCACGCCGACTTCCAGCATGCAGAACGACAGAAGTTAATCAAGGAAACAAATTATATGATGGTGGGTCTAGTTTTCGGGGTATTAACAAGTTCATCAACTAGATTTTTTTATAAAACATAACAAAAGAGCTAAATTGTCAGTACAATCCAATGATAAACATTTCTTTCAATGTTTCTTGCCTTCAAAATAATATTGTTGTTAGATTAAAATTCGAGTTAGCGTGTTTTGCAACACATGAGTCAGTCATCTGGACTTATGGTTGGAGTTTTCGGGGTATGTTCCGAAAGTGTCAATAAATCTGCTAATTCGTCCAGAGTTATCATTGGCTGTTGATCATATCGCAGATGAATGGTGAAGGAAAACTTGAAAAGTTTTTATTGTTTATGATTTTAACAATATTAAAGAGCAGACTAATGGCGGATGCAGAAAATCATGATAGGTTCGTAAACAAAATGACCTTAATGGCGTACATTACCAGTATTTAGTCCAAACACTGAATTTTGGTGGCATTTTTAAAGGACTTAATGCAAGTAATGTTATGCTTATTTTAATCACCCGACGTAAAGCACATCGCGGCTGCACACGCGTCTATAAAATACAAAATATGTGAATACTCCAAAAACTTCGACTACCACGAAAACTGCCGTCACGACCAGAAGTATTAGATAACTCGTTAACTGTACAAAGTGTAAAAATAAGATGGATGAAAGGTCATAGATTTACTCAAACACAACGTGGGGGTTACTCAACACTGACCGGAATGCTTCAAAAGAAGATGATTGGCATATTGAAACACCGATAAATTGACGTAAACTCTTATATCATATGAAATTAGGGGGTGGGGGAGGCAGACCTTCAAGGCAAACTTTTCTCCAGTTTTGAGTGAAAAACACTCGACGACTTTTCCGTTTATTCCTAATCCTAATACACTTCCTGTCACTCTGTAATCTTGACTTATAGAGTTCTTTTTAGGTTGAAGATTTCTTGAATAATTATCATTTATGCTGAACATGGTGTACTGTTTATTTTGACAAAACTATTGAATTATGACAGACTTGTTTCCTATTTCCCAACATCAAGCACCTGTTCGTGTGTAAACGTCACTAATATGTGTGCACAGATTCGGTTTATGTGTAAAACGTCATCAATGAAATGAGGTCAATATCTAAATTTAGTAACAGATGCCACTATTTCGGTAGCAGGTTGTTTCGTTCATTCACCAATTCGTGCAGAGACTAACTCGGTCCGTTTGTTTTTAAATCGATTAACCGCTAGGAATAAGGGGCACTGTACGTACGTAAATTCTAATGTTGACCATGCAGCTGAAAATTTGGATATTGTACGTATCAAATGAGATGTTCTAAAAATCCACAAATTCCTGGTTGAGAATAACATGATGTAAAGCCAAAAGGTATGCACTAATAACATGCTATCTGGAGCTGCATCCATTACCTCCGGGGTCCCCCAGGGGTCTATATTAGGACCACTTATGTTTCTAATGTTTATAAATGATTTACCTCTTTATACAGATTTTGTTAACACTGACCTATATGCTGATGATACAACACTGTATGAAATGAATACATCTGTACAATCCATAAAAGACAAGTTGGAAAGTGCTTTAGACAATCTTTCAAAATGGTGTAATAAAAATGGAATGCTCATTAATGCAGCCAAGACAAAAGTCATGCTAGTAACTACTCATCAAAGACAAGTATGTTTGAATATTGATTGTTTAGGTGTAAAACTTAATGGCGAAACTTTAAAAAATGACACAGAATGATAAAATACTTGGAGTTCACATTGATAATAATCTAACTTGGTTTATGCATATATTGACAAAATTGCAAAGAAAATAGCTAACAATTTATGGCTTCTTAATACAATAAAAGAGTTCCTATTAATTGAACACAGAGTACAATTTTACAAAACCTACATACAACCACATATTGACTATTGTAGTATAATATGGAGTGGAACATCGCAAACCAATCTAAACAGATTATATAAATTACAAAACGAGCATGTAAAATAATGTTGGACTACAATTATACTGATATAGTTAAAAGTATGGATGAACTGAAAATACTTAGCATCTAGGAACGGGTATTTTTAAGAAAAGCAAAATTCATGTTTAATGTTAATAAATCAGAAATGCCATCATACATTAATGAAATGTTTCATGTTCGGCCAACAAATGAAAATTTACCAACTCTAAGATCCACAACTTCAAGTAATTATATTACACCTAGACCATACAAGAATATCTTTAAACACACCATATCTTATTCAGGTTCCATTATTTGGAACTGTTTACCAAGCAAGCTAAAAACAATAGAGACAAGAAATAATTTTCATTGTGAATGTATTCAATGGATAAAAGCTAAATGAATCACCCAGGCAATTTCGTGTATATAGGGATAAGAATTGATGTCTAATACCTGGCATATACATAATGTGAAAATACATGTTTGTGTTTATTTTATTTTGTTAAAATGTAAATAAATATAGTTTGTGGTTCAATCCCTGATCACATTCTTTCCTCTCTGGTCTTTGAAATCAAATAACATTTAAATCTCAGGGCATATGCCATTTGCATACATTCAGCTTGCTGAATTATTTCACTTTCATTATGACACAGTGACCATATATGTGTGTGTCTTGATATATTCCAACATGATCCATGGCTGGGTTTGTGCATATATCACGTGTGATCCATTAGTCCTCGCTCAGTGATCAATCCGTATTCCATGTCGTTTGGCATGTGCAAAGACTAAAACTACAAGATGTATATTTGATCAGAGAGGGTTAATTTGCAAACTCTCATCCCCACCCACCTGTAAATACATGTTTAAAAAATATATAAATCATTGTTTCATACATTCATTTAAAACCAATATGTCAATGAAAAATACAATTTTACCAAGTACCCCATTTCTATTACAAAAATCGGATGAGAGTCTGCTAATTAATTTATTGCCAATGCCTACTTAGATTATTGTGTAACGTGATCCACTGTTGTATATATGTACATGTATATATGAGGGCCTCATGGAAGATTAGTTTGAAACTAAATGTGTAACCCTCTTAAAATAAAGTCTATTATTATTATTATTATTATTATTATTAAAAAGGAGCTGGCAAATGACCAGATGAGGGCCGACAAACGAAACCTTTTGGAAAGTGGCTCCGAAACTGGCTGGATAGCTTGAAATGATATAACTAAGAAAACAAAAGTTATACTTTGTGGGGGCGGGATGAGGGCTATGTGTGCGTAATTCGGGTTGGTGGTGCAGCCGCTCACACTAGTTGCTGCCTAAAGGATATATATTTTTCTTCAGTTGTCACGCCGAACGCTCGAAACACTAAATGTGCGACTTCAAATGGACGTTCTGTGACACGGGTAGTAGCAGATAATCGTTTAAGTGAAGTGAATTCATGAAACAATAGCGACCTGTCATTTGTTATTTGGCAAACACTAGTACTGTTCTTGCTAGCACTGTACAATGTCTGGTGCCCGGTGGCTATATATGTTGATCGTGTAAATTGTGTTTCATTGTGACCATATGTAATTGGTGTTTAATTTACAATTCCAACTGTAGTATAAAGCAGTGGCTTTTATAGAATAATAATCATACACATGGTTGCCACAGTTTATATACCGTTGCTGTACACGTTTTGTGGGGCTCATTCATTGGGTTCGGGTCAAAAACGCACCAATTGTCAAAACGTACCCCAATCAAAAGGGTCAGAACGTATACCCAACATATCATTGACATTGTACCCACAATCATTCATTTAGGCAAACCCCCACCCCGGCAAAAAAAGGAAAGAAAAGAAAATCTACAATACTCGAATAGTTGGATGACTTTTTAAAGTGTGAATTCGTGGCCTAGGTGTCAGGAAATCGCATCTGCGGCGATCTGGCATTTAACATTTTCATGGGGGAGGACCCCCAGACCCCCCCCCCCCGACTTTACGATGCGTATCGTGCTTCTCGCTCGCGGATGCAGCCGACTTGTAATTATACAGATCCCCCCTGCAATTATTTCTGTATCCGCGCCTGCAATGATACACCAACGTGCAATTTAAGTGATATACGAACATTTCAAATATATCTGACTTGCACCATATATGCATGATATTGTTAGTGTTTACTATATGATGCATATATTGTGTTGCCATCTCGGCCATCTTAATATGTACAAGCCATCGGTCAGTTTCAATTATTTTTTTTTTTTTTTTTATTTCCAAACACATAGTCATGTATACACACACATCAAAATATACAACATGTTAACATACAGAAACATACCATAAAATGTAACAATTTGTATATATGTACCTAAGTAATGTGCACGTATATCTATGAATCAATATGCATTGATAAATATAAATATGACTGAGAAAAGAGAGAGAGAGAGAGAGAGAGAGAGAGAGAGGGGGAGGGGGGAGGGGAGAGGGGGAGGGGAAGGGTGAGGGGAAGAGGGAGAGGGAGAGGGAGAGGGAGAGGGATATGGAGAGATAGTTGAATGCTTGAGCTGAGCAACATCGCAATGAACATATGTATGTTTTTTTTTAACTTCGGATCTGCATATAAGGTTAACCAATGACAAAGTAGTAAATTAAAACTGTATCCCCAGCAAACACACAACGTAACCGCAACGTTGCGCGAATGTCGTAATCAGGTTGTGTGTTTAACAACGTTCTTAGGTAGTTGAGGTAACGTTTTAATATTACGTTACCGTAAAAACGTTGCCTACAACCAGCTTTAGGAAAGTGGCAATTACGTCCAATTTACGTTGTTAGTTTAACATTTGGTGACAACATCTTATCAACGTTGTCGCAAAAACCTCTCCACAATAACGTTGCTGCAACCAATTATTTGGAAGCTCTAATTACGTAACATTTATGTTGTCATATGACGTTGCATGCGAATACGTAATTACAACGTTATCTCCGAAACGTTGCCGCAATAACGTTGCTGAAACCAATTCTAGGAAAATAGGAAAACTCTCATTACATACTATTCACGTTGTCATATTACGTTGGGTGAAAACATCAAATCAACGTTGTTGCAAAAACGTTTCCACAATAACGTTGCTACAACCATTTCTTTGGAAGCTCTTATTACGTAATATTTATGTTGTCATATAACGTTGCATGTGACTACGTAATTACAACGTTATTACCAAAACGTTTCCACAATAACGTTGCTGCAACCAATTCTAGGAAAACTCTCATTACGTACTATTCACGTTGTCATATTACGTTGGGTGAAAACATCATCTCAACATTGTCGCAAAAACGTTTCCACAATAACGTTGCTGCAACCGATTCTTTTGAAGTTCTTATTACGTAACATTTATGTTGTTATATGACGTTGTATGTGACTAAGTAATTACAGCGTTATTACCGAAACGTTGCCGCAATAACGTTACTGCAACCGATTCTAGAAAAACTACCATTACGTACTATTCACGTTGTCATATTACGTTGGGTGAAAACATCATCTCAACTTTGGAACAATAACATCGCTGCAATAACATTTCTGCAACCAATTATATAAAGGTAATCATTACGTACTGTTCACATTTTCATATAGCATTGTGTTACAACATAATACCAACGTTGTCAAAATAACGTTGCTGCACAAACGTTGCTGCAACCAATTCTAGCGAAAGCTCTCAGTACGTACTATTAACGTTGCCAAATACCAAGACGTGGAAAGATCATCTCCACGTTGTCAAAATAACGTTGCTGCAATAACGTTGCTGCAACAAACTCTAGGAAAGTTCTCATAATGTATTATTCGCGTTGTCATATAGCAATGCGTAACAACATCATTTATAAGTTGCCACAATAACGTTGCTGCAATAATGTTGCTGAAACCAATGCTAAGAAAGTTTTCATAACGTATTATTCACGGTGTCATATATCATAGCGTGACAACATCATATCCACGTTGTCAAAATTTCCCGAAGTACGTTGTACCAACGTCATTAATAAAACATATTGTGAATGTCGTCAAAAAACGTAAAATCACTACGTGAAATCTACGACAGGAAAACGTTCCTGAAGTACGTTGTACCAACGTCATGGTGAACATGTCTTGTGAATGTCGTCATAAAACGTAAAACGTAAAACGTAAAATCACTACATGAAATCTACGACAGGAAAACTTTCCTGACGTACGTTGTACCAACGTCATTGTGAAAACGTCATTATGAATGCGTCTTGTGAATGTCGTCATAAAACGTAAAACGTAAAATCACTACGTGAAATCAACGCCGGGAAAATTTCCTGACGTACCTTGTACCAACGTCATTGTGAAAACGTCTTGTGAATATCGTCATAAAACGTAAAATCACTACGTGAAATCTACGACAGGAAAACTTTCCTGAAGTACGTTGTACCAACGTCATTGTGAAAACGTCTTGTGAATGTCGTCATAAAACGTAAAATCACTACGTGAATTCTACGATAGGAAAACTTTCCTGGAGTACGTTGTACCAACGGCTTCATGACAACGTAACTGCAACTTTTATGAAACGTTGTAACAACATTCCTACAACGTAAAATTGTTAGCTAGGTCAGTAGTCGGTGAAAAATCAAAACAACAAAACAAACAACGATATTACTCTAACTGAATGCCATCCCATTTTCGATGGTTCCTAACTGTGACCAAAAATGTTGACTTTTATGGCATTCCCAAAACAGTTGTTTAATGGTTTCTTAAGCCATGGTAGAAAAATTACACAAATTAGAGCTGACAATATATTACATTTATATTGAAGTTTAGAACTGATTGTGCTTTTATAATAATGTGTATTTACCACATTCCATATTTATATGTTTATCTACGAATTCTGTATTCCATTTATCTCTAGCTTTATATACGATATTCCTTTGGTTATTAAGAAACATATTATATAACATTTTGTTACATTCTTTTGTAGGTTTTCTTCTTTCTAATAATGGTGTGTTTGTGATTACTGCGTTTATTTCTTCATTCCTAATCCGCCTTCGCCAGTTTTGCGTGATGATTGTAAATACTTTGAAATATTATAAATAATCGTTGTTACTGATATCATAGAACTGCCTTACATGTGAGAAATCAAAAAATAAATGCTTACTCCTATAGTGATATAACTGCTCTATATATTTAATCCCACGAGCATACCAATCCGTATAGAAAAACATTCTGCCTTTCCTTTTAGTTTCGAATTGTTCGACATAATTTGCTTCGATATATTTTCTGGATTGTCTATGAAATACTCCAGGCTTCAAAAATGTCCGTTAATTATTTTTTTTTTAGCATTTCTTTTGAATAAGTTGTATTACAATTTCCTTCAAACACATCAACACCGCCAACATGATTCAACAATTTTAAATAAAATATTTTCCATTGTGTATGGGATTGTACATTTGTAAGACGTTTGACCCATGTAGCCTTTAATGCATTAACAAATGATTTCAGTTCAATCATTTTAAGTCCACATTTTTCAAATGTTTGAACACTATTTTGTCGGCTGATTTTTTCTGGTTTCGAATCTCAGAGAAATTCAAACATAATATTTATAATTTCTTTTAAAGTATCTTTTCCTGGATTATCTAATACTGTTAGAGGAAATAATAGTTACTACTAACAGTTAATAACTGTTATTTCCCCTTTGTCGTAAGTTTCCTACGTTTCATTTCTTGTAGCGTTTGACATAAAACAAATATGACAAATAAGCTAATAAATATTGACACATCGTGTCGAGGACAACGGCAATTATTTTCACGGTCCTATCAACTAGATGCTAAAGCATATACAATGTTTCATAAATATGTGATAGGGTGGAATATTTGTTATATTCCATTTGTATATGTACATGTACTTTATGTTGTTCCCCAAAGAGAGTGATCTGATCTCTCTTTGACTGATTCCAGAAGTGTCTGTTTAGAATAAATGCAACTTGATTATGTATGTATGACCCAAGTTGATACGGATCGACATATAGGTGGGCATATACACCCCATGCCATATCTTTGGAATCCACGTTTGATTGGGTGCGACCAATGCGAGAAGTTTGGTTATTGATTTTGACCGCCAATGATCGGGAAAATAATAACAATAAAATAATAATAAAATGTATTATGCGGTCATGATAACAAATAATAGACTGCACCCATCTGTCCATAATAGGTTTTCTCGAAATATCTCCTTAACAGTTAAATATACGAGGACGGGGACATCGTCAGGTGTTGCTATTCAATTTTCTGGGGTATCTGTGCTTTATCACGTGAAATTCGCTTTACTTTAGTAATTTGATCCAGTGCACCCCCCCCCCCCCCCACACACACACCCCGATCCCGATAGCTGCTAGGTGCCCGTGGCGTACTATACCCACCATGAACAGCGTCTTTTCGGTATTATCTACAGTAACGTTGAAACGAGAAATACAAGTAAATTACACTTATTCCATTATATGTTGTCAACCAATGATTCGCATATAGCAACCGCCGCCCCCCCCACACACACACCTGTAAATGTATATTCTTGGATTTAACGACAGCCCTAGTACTGGCTCGATGACCTTGCATGTCGTCTCCAAAGACGGGGAGAAAGGAAGTAGGTGGATAAGGAGGAACCGGCCACAGAGGGCGTAGCACTTATTAGAATAGTCCCCTCTGGTTCTGCAGACTCCAGACTCCAGACTCTCCTTCACATCTGATACGTGTACGGGACCGCCTTTTAAAGTCCCCAATCCGAACGAACTAGTAGAACAGGAAATACAAAGTATCTCAGAATCCGGGTCGCCAGCGTGGCAGTCCGATATGGAAGCGTCCTGGTGCCAATGCTAAACTATTTGTATCTCATAATTAGGAGATACTAAGTCCTAATTAGGAGACAGTAAGTCCTAATCAGTAGATAATAAGTCCTAATTAGGAGATAGTAAGTCCTAATTAGGAGATACTAACTACTAATTAGAAGATACATATATTTTAGCATTGGCACCAGGACGCTTCCATACTGATCTGACTGCGTGACGTGCATCCTGATCTGTGAAGCTGTAAACCCAGTGCACACGTCAATATGATCCTTTTGCCAAACTATATTTAAGACATTATATAACATGTGACAAAACGTTGAATATATTATATGAATAAAACAAATACATGTAATAATTTGTCTGAGATTCGAACTCGCACAAAAGGAACGCAGATCGAATACGTTTACTGAGCGCTCTACCATCTGAGCTATGGGCACAATAATGCTTGTGCTTGCGGAAGACTGGGCACTCAAACTGAATGAACTATCGAAACGTTTTCCGTTTACAAATATGGCATTTATTGTGACTTTAAGTCACCTGTTTCAACAGTCAACCAGTTGGTAATTTAAATTATTTCCCAAGCTACCAGGAGCATACACATTCAAGCTCTAAATTGCTTAAGATACATATGGTAGCGCGCTCTGTAAATGCATTCGACTGGGTTCCTTTTGTGCGAGTTCGAGCCTCGGACAAATTATTAGTTTTTTATTTATTTATTCATAATGGATTCAACGTTTTCCCTGTTATATGTTATATGTATTATAAAGATATTGGCAAAGGGTCCGTGTGACGCGTGCACTGGGGTTACTGCGTCACAGACCACGCTGTCATATCGGGGCGTACGGTGTTCACAGATAACTTACTTAATACAACTGATATATACGTGTATCTATAAACGTGAAACAAAACCAGGATTTAGACATATTCTAAAATGGTCGCCTGTAGGTATTTCATAGAAACAACAGTACGAGCTGGGGGTGGGGGGGGGGGGGGGAGACTCTTCAAATATACACATCCTCGGGGTTACTGGCCTCTTATTTTTCGGTCCCTGGTAATGTTTTGCTGGCTAAACCCACCCTGAACGTCGTATGTCCACCGCCACCAGAGCGGATGAGATATTGGTTGCGCGTATACGTTTGGTCCAGACAGACATATGGATGTAACTAAGACGATTCAAATGACATGCAATATACGTATATATATCAATTTTCGAACATATGTAAAGAAAATGTTTCTGTAAGGTACATTAAATAATATTAATAAAATATGTGTGTGTGTGTGGGGGGATTCAATAAAAAAAATACAATAATGGTGGTGTCGAACCCACAACCATCAACGAAATATTAATTAAAAAATAATAACTGTAACCACTACACTACATGCATCAACTACGAAATGTATGTCTTGGTCACATGTCGATATAGGGGTACGTATGTATAATAATGTATGTATGTACTAAAATTAGATAATGCAATCACAGGTGCATTGTTATCGATCTATATGGACGTGATCATGCTTGCATTTCACATAGAGGGCCTGACGTATGTTGGTGTGATACACATACAATTCGTGTGCATGTGCTCACTATTTTATTTTTTAGAAAAGTGAAACATTGATTCAGAATATGCCTGAATATTGTTTGAATATATTTCGAGCCAATATTGGTCACACACTTGCTACATCGTCGTGCTAATGTCAGTTTTACACTTTTTACACACATACTTTACCTATTATGGTTCAACATGGAATCTCCTGTGATCTGTGCCGTTGCCGCCTTATCGGAAACCAACAGTAAATGACAGACGATAATAAGATGATGAGGTCAATCGATGAGTCCAAAAATAGGTAAACCAGGTGTATTATCATATCATAGCCTAGCTCATTTTCGTGCATAATAAATACATGATGGAGTGCACGTGCATGCATGTCACTATAATTGTGTATCTTTGTGCTAAAAAATGTGTGGCTCAGTGGTATCGAAACCGGCGAATGTCCACAATTTTGCAGAACTTGTATTCAATCTATCTGGTCGAGAGTTCGAACCTCACAAAACACATTACTTTTCTTTTGTCGATATTATTGTGTTACCTTTATGACTGGTAGGTGCAGAGGAAAATATGTGAAATGGTGAGGTTATCACTATTGCTGTATGACCTCAATGTGACATGATCGCCGAAAACATGCTACCATATTCTTCATGTACTGTAGGCATATCAAATTATGGACACAGATGAAATGTGCATTTAGTTATTAGTGTTCTTCAAAGTAAGACTAACTTTCTACATGTACACTGTATCATGCAGAATTTAATGTAATTTGAAAGAGCAAAGCATATAAAAAAGAAATATAATAATAAAATATAAACAAAATACAAATATATCTATATGTACATGTATGTAAGAAAGACTAAGATTCGAACTCCGGGACGACATCATTCATATACTGTCGCTCTAACCCCTCGACTACAAACAACTTGGTTACCAATCTCAAAGTCACTATTGAAATGGAATGCAGGCACGGGTAAATTTACCTTTCTCACCTATTCTGTGTTTTGTTTATGATCGGTTTGTTGTAAACAAGTACTGTTGATTTCCGATAAAGTGACAAGGGCAAAGCTCACAGGAGATTCCATATTGAACCATAATAGGTAAAGTAGGTGTGTTAAAAATGCAAAACTGACATTAGCATGACAATGTAGCATGCATGTCACCAATTCTGGCCCGAAATATATTCAAGCAACGTTCAGACATATTCTGAATCAAGTTGTTACTTTTGTTATTTCGTATTTGCTGAAAAAGAAAAATAGTCTAATTTTAGAACATACAAACAGTGTTATACATACGTGCACCTGTATCAAACCCTGTGACCAATACAAACATTTCGTATATGATGTATATAGCGTAGTGGTGTTTGTTTATCAATGTTGAGGGTTGTGGGTTCGAAACCAACACTTTTTTTTCTTGAATTGTGTCCATCACTTCCTACTCTCATATATTTGCCGTCGTTAATACGTTTATTTTATTAACATGTAACTTACAGAAACATTTTTTTGTATCGGTCAAAAACTGATAAAGACGTATATTGCATAATGTCATTTGAATCGTTTTAGTTACATCCATATGTCTGTCTGGACAAAATGTATTCATACATAAGCGCAACCAATGTTTAACCAGCTCTGGGTGGCGGACATACATGTGTGGGGTGTATTTACAGTCAAACATTTCCAGGGGCCGGGAATTAGGAGGCCAAGAACCCCGAGGATGTGTATATTTGATGTCCCCAAGAGTCCCCCACCCCCGTACTGTCATTTCTATGAAATACATACTGGCGAAAAATTTAGATAGAATGTGTCTACATCCCGATTTTGTTTCACGTTGTTTTATAGTGACACATGTATTCTGTAAATTAATTGTGAACACTGTAAGCCATTAGTAGATCTGGCTGCGAGATGTGCATCCTGATATGTGATGTTTTAAACCCAGTGCACACGTCACACGGACCCTTTTGTCAAACTCTATCTAAGACATTTTCGTAAAAGTGAGAAAACGTTGGATCTGTTATACATGTATGAATAAAAATATTAAAACAATATAACTTGTCTGCACAAAAGGAACGCAGGTCGAATGCATTTACGAGCGCTCTACCATCTGAGCTGTGGGGAAAATAATGCTTATGCTTGCAGACGACTGGACAATCACAGTGAATCAACTATCGAACGGTTTTAAGTTTACAAATAGTGCATTTATTGTGGTTCACAATCGTAGTGGGGGCCATGCATGGGTAATGTTTTCTTTTAATTTCAAATTGATGCAAAAGTTCTGTTTTCAGTACCAATTCGAAGGTAAGGGTCTATAGAACAATTTTGGTTCGAGTGTCAAGCACTGGAATACAAAAAATCAAAATGACCACCAAAATCCAAGATGGCTGCCAATTTCGGTTTTTCTTTTGCATTACGCCTCATAACTTCTGTCCTATGGAACCTAGAATAGTGACTTCGGTGTCTATATCTAGGTTTTCATGTATGAGTAATTGAATAAAAATAAAATAAACATGATTGGAATATATCTTATATGGCATTTCACACCAATGAGACAATACATACAACATGTGATGATACAAATGGGGTATTTTTTATCTCTTTCCTGTTGAACCTTTTCCATTTCTTTTATTATGGCCATGTCAACGAGCTGGGGATGGTCTGTCTTTTGCCAAAATCAAACAGAAGAAAACCATTCATTATGCTGATCACTTTCTCTTTCCACCGTTTATATATCATGGATGGCTGAGAAGCTGAAATGGGAGTTTTCACTGCAGTGCAGATAATTTAAGAATAACACTATACAACCAAAACGTCTCCATCTGTACAAGTGTATCCATTTCAAGTGTTGTAAATAGAGACGTTTTTCCACCTGAGAAAAAAAGATCAATAAAAAGCATAGCGTTGTTAATAAATATAAGCCAATGAAGAACGCACGTATGTGTATTGGCGCGCGGCTGCTTGCAGGACAATTATGTATAGTCATTTAATACAACTGGTAAAACTATCTATTTTCTCAGGTGGTAAAACGTCTCCATTTGCATATCCAATTGTATATCCAGTTGTATATCAATTCAATGTGTCTTTCCATGTTGAGATGGCTGGGACAAGGATATGGCAGTTGTGTATTTTGTGCCAAAAGCAAATTGAGGAAGTGCTTGTTTGTCCTCTTGCGAATCCAGTTGCCAGTCGTAGAGCGGGAGCCTACACAGAAATCACCAGCCTCGCAAGACAGTTCAGAGCAATTGGTGCTACTCCACACCCAGACGTAGAACTTCCAGATGAAGAATCCATGCAGACGAATCATGCACCCTGGCATAAATCTTGTCGTCAGCTTTACAGGGTATCAGCACTTGACCATGCAAAAAAACGTCATAATGAAGGATTGCCTCCTGTAAGAAAAAAATCCCGGCTGAGTAATGCAGCTGTTAATCGTTATCTGTGTATCTTCTGTGGTGATGAAACAAATGCAGCAGACCATTCTTTCCAGAAGGTTAAACTCACCCAACAGATACATGACAAGGCAGTCGCGCTGGGGGAAGAGCGTATCGTGGCACTCCTTGCCGAAGGCGATCTGGTCGCCATTGAAGCCAAGTACCATCGGAATTGCTACACATGGTTCAATCGCCGTTACGATGAGATTTGTAAACAAGACACAGCAGAACATGAATTGCTCCAATTTATAAAGGAAGAAGTCACTGGAGGTCGTAGAATTTTTGCATTGCAAGATCTGACAGATATGATGACCGAGAGATTAGAACAATATGGAATTCAGAAGACCGTGAACCGGACACGCCTAAAGGAAAGAATCCTGGAACACTTCCCGAATTTGACAGAGGAGAATGGTATCCGAGACCGAGTTTTCATCATTTGTTCGAAGACGGCTAGAAATATCATATCAGATGCAACCCAAACACCAGATGAGGAAGCACGTACATTGAATATGGCAGCATCGATTCTCCGTAAAGCTGTTTTTGATCGTAACACTGCTTTCAGGTTTGACCATTTCCCAATGGTTGCGAAGAATCATCTGTTCCACAATGTATAAACTATTTCTTCCATCAACTCCTCGCAGGACCCAAATCATCGCCAGAACAAGATAATTCCAGGAAGATCCTCTCTGTGAGTCAGTTGGCCATGCTAAATATGACTTCTCTTAATGCGAACTTGAATTGTGAGCCTCCACTTGCAGCGTTCCTGTCTCTCAAATTGCATTCCCAAACAAGAAGCAAGAAGCTGGTAGAACTACTACACACATATGCTCTGAGCGTGTCATATAAGAAAGTCCTCAGCATTGAATCTAGATTTGCACATTGCTATTGCAGATCAGACAAGGAACAACGCTGATATAGTCTGTCCTACAAATTTGCATCAGCACATTTTCACAGTTGCAGCCCTGAACAACTTAGATCACACCCCCACATCACGCACTTCAAGCTCATCCTTCCATGGAACTGGTATTTCAATCTTTCAGTTTCCTTCATGACAGACGCCTGGGTTGGACCAAGAATGTCTACGAATCAACTCACAGAAAACAGGAGCACGCAGCAGTGAACCCATCCCGCCTCGTTCGTATACGTTTGTACCACCTGTGGTATATATCATGGAAGCCAGTACAAGTAGCGCCATTTCTGTCGACGAGGAGCTAGTTGCGCCAAATGTTTACGACTTCATTATTATTGACGGTGGAGTACTGATACACTCACTTCCTGGTACAACTGTCCAAGGCAAGACCTTTGATTCATATGTCGACAAGGTATTCTGTCCAAGAGTTCGCCACGACTTGAATCGATCGACAAGAGTAGATATTGTCTGAGACCAGTATCATGCACTGACAATCAAAGGAGGCACAAGGGAAAAACGAGGAACAGGCATCCGACAACGCATATGTGGTACTGCCAAAATCCCAGGAAATTGGCAGAATTTTCTGGCGAACGTTGATAACAAGAAGGAACTGTTCTCATTCCTGTCAAGAAAGATAACAGAAGAACATTTCCCAGATGACAAGAATGTCTACATCACTGCAGGTGATCAAGTCCACCATGTTGGAAACAGTCCACCAATGGATCAATGCAACCATGAGGAAGCTGGCACGCGTGTCTTAGTACATTTCCTCCACGCCATCCAATCATCGTCACTTGGGATGGTGTATACTGGAGACACAGATGTTGTCGTAATACTTCTAAGTAATTTCCATCACATCAAGGTTCTGAATCCGGCCGCAGAAATCTGGATCTCCTTCAAAGCTTGGAAAGACAACCTTAATGATCTCCCTGAACACTATCGCCACAAACCTGGGCACGACAACGTGCAAAGCCATGACCTTCTTCCACGCATTCACTGGATCAGACAGTACTTCTTCCTTCAAGTTCAAGGGTAAGCGATCCTGCTGCACATTGATGCACGACGTGCCATCCCTTATGGAGCAATTTGCAACTATCGCCGACACTACATTCCAAACATCGCCAAGGTTGAAAGAAGTGGCAACACACTTTGTTTGTAGGCTGTACTCAAATGAGTTAAACGAGGTCAATGATGTTGACCTCGTCCGAATGAGGTTGTTCTCACAGAAGACTAGGGACGTGGAGAGAATTCCCCCAACTAGTGATGCTTTGGATCAACATCTCAAAAGGAGTGTCTTCCAAGTGAGCATCTGGACAACAGCCCACATGTCCATGATGCCTGTCAAAAACCCAACTAACCATGGGTGGAAGGAAGAGGACGGCAAGCTGCTTCCCATTTGGACCTCGTTGCCCCTCGCCAAGGATGTGTTCCACCTGGATGTGAAGTGCACTTGTCCAATTACCTGCTCTCAGTGTAAATGCGTCAAGACAAAGCTGAAGTGCACACGTCAGTGCAAGTGCACATGCGAGAAGTAGCTGCACTAGAACAATTTACAATACTAACATGTATATAGGTTAATTTGGTTAATTTGTTAGCCATTTTCTTATTAAATGTATTGTTCAAGAAGTTTTTCAAGCAATTGTCTAAGCAGTTACTCGGAAGTAGGCCTCAATGTAAGAGAATATATGCTCCAATCATGTTTATTATATTTTTATTCAATTACTCATACATGCAAACCTAGGTATGGAGACCAAAATCACCATTCTAGGTTCAAAAGTACAAAAGTTATGAGGCGTAATGCGAAAAAAAGCTTGAAATTGGCAACCATCTTGGATTTTGGTGGCCATTTTGATTTTTTTTATCTGAGTGCTTGACACTCGAACCAACATTATTCTATAGACCATTACCTTCAAATTGGTACTGAAAACGAAACGTTTGCATCAATTTGAAATGACTGAGTGCCCCGACACCCCACTATCGCCTGTTTCACCAGTCAACCAGTTGATATTTTAAATTATCTCCCAAGCTATAGGGAGCATGCATTTTCAAGCTCTAAATTGCTCTAGATAAGGCGTCGATTTTGCCAGCAGAAATGGCTGCAAACAGCTACATCCCTAGAAAGCTATATAATAGATATATACATTTGAGCGCGTGGTCAAGCGGTCTGAGGCGTCGAACTGCTGATCTTGCGGTCGTGGTTTCGAGCCTCACCGGAGGCGTGCGTTGTGTCTTTGAGCAAGTCACTTTACCCACATTGCTTCAGTCCACCCAGCTGTAAATGGGTACCGGCTCATCGATTGTATTTGATTGTATGTACATGTACTTATGCATACAAATATGACCATATCAATGAAGGGAAAACACTACGAAAAGGGCCTAAGAAACTGAAAAGTATATTATATCCGGTCTCTAACACTATATGAACTAGTCCGCTGACCCCGTGACGTCACGTGCCCTTGCCAATTTATCGGAAACCAACAGTAGTAAGTTATCGTCTGCGAAATTTGTTATACCACTTTGACATGGCGCTGTTCATTGTTTTATACATGCCTTTGTTTACATAACAATCAGTTATAAATAATAAAGGGACTTCTTTCGGGATTCCCCATGTCTGTTCACGACTCACGACTAATCGTATATAGTTATCAAGGTGGCCATCCCACGTGACTTTTTGAATAAGGTACACGCCGAATTTGGAAGAAAATCGCTCGATTCGAGGTAAGCAACTGTCCGTTTCTCAGCTTGTACGCAATCGATTTTGATGAAATAAAGAGCACGGTACCCGCCAATGCGAGTACTTACCCCGGCCGCAAGTCTCAGTAAATCTTATAGTTTTTGTTAAACATTCGGGAACGTTGTTTTCTCGGCTCTGAAAAGCGTGGATAAGGTTCACACCCGTCATATAAAATGACATATTATTTCATTCAGAAGACAAATGTATGTATAAATTATGAACGTCGAATTACCAGGAAAGACTGGAATAACAACAGTGTAAGCGAATTTAAAAAATGGATAAGGTACACACACTTTTCAAAGAGGATAAGGTACACACACATTTATTTCTTGAATTGAATCTAGACTGTCTAACACTGTATATATCAACAAATGCAGACTTGGCGAGACATGAACGCAGGGAAACGGGATCTAAGTTGGTAAGTTGTGACACCTGTGGATATCAAGTAGAATCCGTATGTACCCACTACGCGATCACATGGCAAAACATTGGGAAATCAGATCCCATCGCTGTGGTGCATGCGAAAATACAAGTGTGGTCTGAGCAACATATCGCACACAAATATAATAAACAGTAAAATAAATTGATTTAACTTTCAATTAGCTGGCCAGTTTGATGTCTACTGTCTGTTCAACATTTTTCTGTCGACCAACTTTTGGCTGTTAAGCACATTAAATCTAAGAAATATTTAAATGTAAGTACTTTACATCAATAACAAAATAGTTACCCTCCTTTCCTTTATTGGATGAAATTCCATCGAATATTGATTTTATTGCGAAAACTATTTTTCTATGTGAATTTAAAACATGGGGCAACAAGGAGGAGGATGATGAGGAGGAGGAGGTTGGGCGTCGAAAAACGAAAACAATTGGAAACTGGCTCAGAAAACTGGCTATAGATAGTTTGGAAGTGATGATCTAAGAAAACAAAGCTATATTTTGAAAATCGGTCCACAAATTTCAAAATCGTTTTTAAAAACCTATTTTTAGTCCCCATGTTAAATTCCAATAGGAATTTTGTTTGGTAAAATATTTGATGGAATTTCATGAAATATTATTTTTGGGCGAGTGTCATATTTTTTGTCAGTGATGAAAATGTACATACAATTGTACAATGTACTTAAATTTAAACATATCTTATTCGTCTGTAGAAAAATGTGGAACAGATAGTAATCAAGATGTATGATCACGTGGTTACAACAACACCAACACAAAGTACTGAAACTTCCAGAAGCCCTCCGATTCAAAGTACGTTTTCTTTTATGTTATCCTTACTATGTAACGGATTTGTATGGAATATGGCGAAGTATGCGCCGAACTCCGGGGACCACAAAATGCAGCTCATTAAGACCCGTTTGCTGCGCCATATTTAAACAAAATCCGTTGGGTATTAAAGGTACATGCCCACGCAGTAGGCACAACATTTTCTTTATAGGAATTAAATAAGTGTATAATTATGTCACTATTCCACCAGTTATAAAAATTAAGAGTGCCCGCTATACAAAAATAATAATTTATTAATTATCAATTTACTTTTAGCGACGCGCGGCGGTAACCGTCTATTTTGATAATGTGCAGGGACGACGACTTTCACATCACGGCTTGCGGTGCGCATGCGCAGTATACTACGCGCGCCAGTAGGCTTCCAAATATGTAAACAAGAATATCAACATGTCGAAAAGTCCAGGACGGAAATTGTATGAAACGGCATCGGCCAAAGAAAATGCGAAATGTCTGACGGACAGGCAGTACACACAGAGAGAGAGAGTGGTTAATATTGGCGACCAGATCACCAAATGAAAAGAGTTACGTGGAGATTTAGATTTGGACTCGAACAGAGATTTTTCTTCTCAACTTCCGATACTTCACTGCGCATGTCAAAGATGTGATATGATTGACCGTGTCACGTGACGCGTGTTGGTAAAAATAGCACGAGGTCGGAAAATACCCTTTCTGGTCGTGGAATATAAAATACGATTTAACACCAATTAACACCCGCCGTAATTAAAAATAACTCGTTAGTGGGTAGACAAATGGCTCATATAAGGCATGACAGAAAATGAAAAGTAGTAGTACAGTGCAACCTGCTGCGTGGGCATGTACCTTTAAGGAAAATATCAAATAATACTTACTTTGGAGTGGGCGCGCTTTCAACACATTCAGCCATTGTTGTTGCATTGTAGTACGTGATAGTTATTTTAGAACTGCATTTTTTTGTCATTTTGTGTTTTATTACTTGTGATGATAATGCTTGATGAGTTGGAACGCCGAGGAAACTGCATGTAAAACAATCAAGTTGTTGAAACGTTACAAATGCTGTAAACTTGCATTGACACCATGCAGGGGCGGATCCAGCATTTGGGGAACGAGGGGTTGTCTAGTTGCGAACGTAACTCTTGCAATCTACTCGCGTACCGTCCGTAGCTACCTATAAAGAAAATGTTGTGCCTACTGCGTGGGCATGTACCTTTAATACCCAACGGATTTTGTTTAAATATGGCGCAGCAAACGGGTCTTAATGAGCTGCATTTTGTGGTCCCCGGAGTTCGGCGCATACTTCGCCATATTCCATACAAATCCGTTACATAGTAAGGATAACATAAAAGAAAACGTACTTTGAATCGGAGGGCTTCTGGAAGTTTCAGTACTTTGTGTTGGTGTTGTTGTAACCACGTGATCATACATCTTGATTACTATCTGTTCCACATTTTTCTACAGACGAATAAGATATGTTTAAATTTAAGTACATTGTACAATTGTATGTACATTTTCATCACTGACAAAAAATATGACACTCGCCCAAAAATAATATTTCATGAAATTCCATCAAATATTTTACCAAACAAAATTCCTATTGGAATTTAACATGGGGACTAAAAATAGGTTTTTAAAAACGATTTTGAAATTTGTGGACCGATTTTCAAAATATAGCTTTGTTTTCTTAGATCATCACTTCCAAACTATCTATAGCCAGTTTTCTGAGCCAGTTTCCAATTGTTTTCGTTTTTCGACGCCCAACCTCCTCCTCCTCATCATCCTTAAGTTTATGACCTTGACCTTGGGGTAAGGGCTATGTGGTGGGTCATGGATTTGCTACAGCATGATAGAGGGTCGTCTGAGGAATGCATGTATGAAATAACAAGGCGTTCCATGAAAGGAAACAGAAGTTATAAGACATTTACCCAACGTTAAGTTTATGAATGTGCCAAGTTTGTGACCTTGACCTTGGGGTAAGGGCTGGGTGGTGGTGGGTCATGGATTTGCTACAGCATGATAGAGGGTCATCTGACGAATGCATGTATGAAATATCAAGGCGTTCCATCAAAGGAAACAGACGTTATAAGAAATTTACCCCGAGGCGAAATGTCTGAGGGACAGGCAGTACAGAGAGAGAGAGTGGTTAATATTGGCGACCAGATCACCAAATGGAAAGAGTTACGTGGAGATTTAGATTTGGACTCGAATAGAGATTTTTCTACTCAACTTCCGATACTTCACTGCGCATGTCAAAGATGTGATATGATTGACCGTGTCACGTGGCGCGTGTTGGTAAAAATAGCACGAGGTCGGAAAATACCCTTTCTGGTCGCGGCATATAAAATGCGATTTAACACCAATTAACACGCGCCGTAATTAAAAATAACTCGTTAGTGGGTAGACAAATGGCTCACATAAGGCATGACATAAAATGAAAAGTAGTAGTACAGTGTAACCTGCTGCGTGGGCATGTACCTTTAAGGACGAACCCCTACCGTTACGTTAGGCCATCGCGTTCGCCCGACCAATCACCCACTCTCAGGGTCGTGTGTTTGTTTGTTGGGGTTTAACGGCCTATCAACAGCTAAGGTCATTTAAGGCCGGGTCAATGGGTTTAGTACTAAATCCAATATATTACATGTACAAGTACATGTACATGTTCAAGTACATGATCAAATGAGGGGGAAATCCCAACATCAGAACTGAATATTTACAATACAAAAACTATATATTCAGCCCTGAAATCAGAATAATCCTGATCTGATGCCAGGCCCTCGCCACAGCAGAATCACTTGGCCCCCTCCCAAAAGTAGTAGGATCAGTAATAATCTTACTACTTTTATAATGAGCAATAACCCAATTCAACTCCCAGGTAACAAAAGAGCCAAAGATAAAAACGTACCTGAGGGCCAAACCAGGCAAATCGTGATTCCTATAAGGAGGAAGTACCCCTACCGTTAAGTTACGTCGTCACGTACATGTATGTTGTACGAACGGGGTCAAAACTAAACTTACAGGTGCAGCTATACAAATGTACAGGTAATATACAGGTGCATCTGTGCACCTGTAAACTGCACCTGTAAAAAATACAACTACACCTGTAAAAATACAGTTTAGTTTTGACACAGTTCGTACATGGTACACAGTGTACGAAAGGGTTCAAAACTAAACTTACAGGTGCAGTTATACAAATATACAGATGCACCTGCATGTTTTACAACTGCACCTGTAAATGTTTAGCTGCACCTGTAAAATGTACAGCTGCAGCTGTACAGGTGCAGCTGTATTTTTTACGGGTGCAGCTGTACATTTATAGCTGCAGCTGTACATTTTACAGGTGTAGCTGTAAAATATGCAGGTGCACCTGTATATTTTTATAGCTGCACCTGTAACTTTAGTTTTTACCCCGTTCGTACACCATAGTCGCGTTCGCCCGACCACAGCATGATAGAGACTCATTAGAGAAAGTCATGTGTGGACTATAAAAAGAAAAGCATGTGTGAAATATGAATTCAATTTATTTATTTACACTCGATCCAATTTACATGGCATCATGAGGTATAAGTGAAAACAATGTAATAGTAAACAAGGCTGAAAGATGAATATCATTATCGTAAATGAGTGACTCACCATACGAAACGTTGATTTTTGCCTAGGTTACCAGTGAAATCCCAGTAGCCTATTTCACCAACATCGCAAAGTATACTTTTCAAGCAAAGTATACTTTGAGGGAGAAATTTTCAATTTAAGTTTAAATTTATTAATTTTTATTATAATGAATTTATTACATTAGCTGTGATAATGTAATAAATTCAGTATAATAATTCTGCATACTTTTAATCATCAAATATATGCAGTCGTTAGCTCTATATGACATAATGCATTTCAGGAAAAATAAATGATTACGCCTTCAAAGTATACTTTGCTAGAAAGGTATAGTTTGCAATGTTGGTGAAATGGGCTACAGATCAGTCGGGGCATTAGCTCAGTCTGATCTGAGAATCCACTGTTCAACACTCAGCACGACGTTCAGTGTAGACTCGTATCATCTCGCGCAATTTTGCAATTTGATCCGGGTATTCACTGTACGCCGTTTGGACACGTAGGTTGCCAGATCTGACATTATATGTGCAGTTTGGTTTCCCATGCAGGTTCACGCATACCATATTAAATCGTATATATTGTGAATTATACATTTCGTGTTGTTTTTTTTTCAAGTAAAAGGTCATGTGTTGTTGTATACAGATATAGAAATTAAGGAGTTGAGCGTAAAGTGGACCGTAAAGTGGCCGATGCGTCAGCGTTCCTAGCTACAATACATGTTTGAACTGGTACATGCATGTATATACCACACTCTTCGAATAGTTTAGCATTAAACATAAGAGTTAGCATATTATTAATAATAATTACATTCATGAATTTGCAAATACATAGCGGAAGAATAAAATGTCCTTACCCATCAGTACTCGATCTCCATAATGTGTGTGTATTTAACTAAGTTGGCTATAAGCTAATAAGCTAATACTAGTAGTTAGGTCATAAGTCATTTAATGGAGTGCAAGTCGGTTCCCGTCTGACGTTGTTTCAATATCATGTTGTTTCTACCCTCACATTAGTAACCGACATTTGAAAGTACGTGATGGATCTATATGTTAACGCACGTAGTCAGCTAATGCATATACTAGTAAGCATTTACGTTTCTGCGTACTGTAGATTAATAACCAGTCTAGGCAATATATTAATACAATGATATGCACACGCTCTTACTTATTTGTCAGAATAAAGTATTTAGCATAATTCGTGACTTGAGAGATTACAGGCGGCAACCTCGACGACCAGTATTTGTCGCCGAGCTTGCCGTCTGAAATGTCAATTCACGATATGGTCAAAGATACATGTAATATGAATAAAAACATATAACAAAGACAACTACTCAACATATTCTTCAGCAAGTGGAAGAAGGTAAATATTCATCAGTATGTGAATTCGGCTAATGCAAATTGCAACCACCACGACAAACATTTGCATTTTCCGTGGTGCTTGCCGTCTGAAATAACCCATTCACGATGTAGCCACATATCGCATATTAGTTAATCACATATTGCCTAGTATTACGTGAACATTACAATTCATCACAAAAGCGGATGCATGTGCCACATAAGTACAGTACAATAATAGTCAACCCACTTACTTTATTGCACTGTGATCTGATCAGCTTAGTCCAAATCCGTTTACTTTCTAGTAAAATGATAATTTATAGGTACATGTATATATATTCATATGTCCTGGGAGGGCGAGGGATCTAACTGAATAAAACAAAATACGTGGTATGAATTTTCCCAACTGTATCAACGTTTTACGATCCTTCGTGTTTATTAGCCTGTCATATTTAAAAGTATTTGGAGTACTATAATGATAGGTGCTGATATATTGTTTTCGTACGTGCTTAAGGTTTTCACAAACAAGCAAGTAATGGTATTCATCGCCAATATCTTTTTTTGCATGAACTACATTTTCTACTATCAAAATGTATTTTTTTCCAGCTGCCGGTTTCTATTGGTAACCGACGGTTTCTTGTTCTAAATTTCAATAAAGGTATTAGGCATTTTAGTTAAATATCGTTCAAATTAATGTTTATGTTTGAATATTCGATAATTGACCGCACTGCTAACACTTTCAACGTTTTTATACCAGTCGTTTATAAACAAGTCATGTAATAGTTGCCTTGTGGTTACCGTTAGCCACTTAATATTTGGAAAATACTGTGTTTGTGGTCAAAACGTTTTGTGAAAGGAAACAGAAATTATAACAAATTTCCCCAACGTTATGCATAATGGGACGGTTGATAATAACGAAAATTCAGTTCTTCAGATAAGTTAATTAGTATTTGAGTAGTGTCACTTCATCATTTCTGAAGCATTTGGGTATTTCAAAATTGTAATTGGGTAAAATAAAATCACACTACTGTTTACACATCAACAGAAAGCACTTATTGAAGTTTGCTTCGAAATGGAAACATGTCTTGGTATTTCATTAGAATTCTCTCCTGCTCCAGATAAGTAATTAGTAATTGAGTATTGTCACTTCATCATTTCTGAAGCATTTGGCTATTTCAAAATTTTAATTCGGTAAAATAAAATCTCACACTACTGTTTACACATCAACAGACAGCAATTATTGAAGTTTTCTTCGAAATGAAAACATATCTTGGTATTTCATTAGAATTGTCTACTTGGAGACAATTCTAATGAAATACCAAGATGTGGTTTCTTAGAAAATAATAAATATATGCTATATTTGTGGTCTGTTCATTGTTAACTGCCGCATGATAAAGGTACCATATCATTTGTATTGATTGTTGATACTCGCTACTTCTGATTTCAATTTGTTGGCAATTTTAATTGGGTATTTCAAACTTAGATATCCAGTATTTATTGTACATTTTTTGAACGCCATGGTGATATTTTGTATGTTCCTGCTGGTTATTATCATATTTCTTTGAACACATACTGTTAACACATACTGTGGTATACATCAGCAATGTGTTTTCTTCAAATGGCCGCCAAAAAATAAGTGTGTCATATACACTACCACAAAGTAGTGTTGTGGCTTAAATAGTTATGTTCTTTATTTATGATATTTTTAACGACACGTGTGTTTTTGCTTGAAGCCATATCATAATTTATAGACGACATAAATCAAAACTGGAGTCAGTTCCATTCTGTATGGGCCGTTTCAAATTCAAAATGGCCGCCATTGAACTTTATATTTCACGTCAAAATGTGTGTTGTTATATTTTTCAAAACACATTATTGTGGATATGCAAGGTTTACACATTGTGCGGTCTGTCCAATAAGAGGCGTAGGGTGGGTAAGCCGTGGTGGAGTAATGATTTGGCCACTGCCTGGAATAAAGTGTGTGAGACTGAAAATGTATGGTTATGTAGCGTTGGTAGTCTTGCAAATGTAATCAGCAAATCACGTTATGTTGCTTCTCGTAAATTATTTGACCGTAAGGTTCAAAGAGCAAAACGGATCTACTGGTTCAATTTTCAGAATAAGCTACTGAACGATGCATCAGCCAATCCTAAACAGTTCTGGAAGACCATAGGTAAAGTTGGAGTCGGTCATGAGCATAGCAAAGCTATCCCAATGGAGGTTGTGCTGGATGGTGGAAGTGTGGTTATTGATGTACACTCGGTTCTGGCTAAATGGACACATGAGTTTAGCTCATTGTATAATCCGAATGG
Organism: Conchocele bisecta; assembly: GCA_029237695.1. Taxonomy (NCBI): domain Eukaryota; kingdom Metazoa; phylum Mollusca; class Bivalvia; order Lucinida; family Thyasiridae; genus Conchocele; species Conchocele bisecta. Next base: position 114,056,706 of record CM055266.1, read on the forward strand.
GCGTATTAGTTTTAATCTTCCACATATTGATCAGGCACTACCTGGTGTATCTGAACCTCTCTTCACCGATAACATATATTCAAGAAGTTCGTGATGCTATAGCTAATTCTAAGCGGGGAAAAGACTGTGGATTAGACGATATACCATCAGATATTTTGTAACGATGTCAGTGTATCGTATCTGCATAATATTCTTCCCACGGAATGGGGTAAAAGTATCATTAACCCAATTCCAAAGTACAGCAGGGCTGACCCGAGGGACCCGCTGTCATATAGTAGCATTTCTTTAACTAGTTGCATGTATAAACTATATTGTTTTATTCTGAACAAGAGGCTGTCAACGTGGGCCGAACATAATGTTAACATCGAAGATGAACATAATGGATTCAGAAAACATCGTAGTACTATTGACCATTTATTGTCCATTACTAATAGCATTCTGTGTATTCATCGATTTTAAGAAAGAATATGACATGATTGACAGAAGCAAACTGTGGGCAAGGCTTGCTACTGTGAGTATTGTTGCCGTTAAATCAGTATATGCTGGTGTATTGTCATGTGTCCGTCTTAACGGTTTACGAACCGAGTGGTTTGGTGAACACTGTGGTTTACGCCAGGGCTGTTCTCTGTCACCTCTATTATTTAACCTATTCATCAATGATTATGCTCTAAATATTAAGGCCTTATGTAAAGGTGTCAAGCTAGATGACGAGGTATTATCCATTGTAGTATACGCAGATGACATAGTGTTGATTGCAGCAAACGAAGCGGATCTACAATGTATGCTTAACATGCTTCATGAATGGCGTGATATAAACAGCATGGTCGTGAATAACCAAAATAGTAATATTGTGCATTTTCGACCGCCATCTGTGCATCGAACTGTTTTCCCATATGTGTGGACCCGAAAAACTGTGCATTGTTGATAGATACAAATATCTTCGTCTTATTCTTAGTGAAACATTAGATTATAATATCACAGAAAAAATTATTGCGCACAGTGCTGGTACATGTATAGCACTAGGTTGAATCATAGCAAAATCTAAGCACATATGTGGCGTGCCTCATGATGCGTTTAAGAGATTATTTGACTCAATGGTCTGGTCAGTTATTGCCTATGGTGCAGCTATTTGGGGTATTAAATCTTACTCGTGTATTAATACAATACAGAACAGGGCTATGCGATAGGTGTAGGTAGATATTCACCTACGGCTGCGGTTTCTGGCGATCTGAGCTGGATTCCTGCACATGTCCGACAGTGGAAATGTATTGCTAACCATTGGTGTAGGTCTGTCAATATGCACACCGATAGAATCAACAGCCGCATTTTTAAATGGTCACTAAATAGTGCTGGTAGAGGATGTTGAAATTGGCCCTTCTTAGTGACCACTAATTGTACTATGTTAAACTTGGCAGATTTTAATAACATTGATGCTTTTATTAACAAAATCACAATTCAAAATTAACTAGTTAACTTGTACTGTGATACCAACCATCATTATCTTCAAAATGGCCGCTGAAATGTCCAATGTCTTGTGTGTTGCATTGCAAACGCAATAATGATATTATCCCTTGTTTTCATGAGAAGCCTATTTTACAACGTTATTATGAGCCATCTGGAGTCTGACCAATGTAGGATCAGGTATTACTTTGCAGACTTCAAGTACTTATTTTCAGTGTTTGTTTTCTTTCTTTTGCTGGAGTCTAATAGTGTCGCCAATAATTAGCTTTTTTAATTTCTCGCGTTTCTTGTTATGTTGGTGACTGGATCTAATTTTCCGGCAATAGATGCTCACAAGTGGCATGTAAATTGAATCGAAGCCGCCGTCCAATCAAAACTGTGCTGGTTACCATTATATACCCGTTATATGAGTATACCCAATATGGGACGGTACCTGCAGCTTCTGTTTTTCTGAAAATGCCTAACGTTAAAATAACGGCTGTAACAGTCAACAGTTACCAGAAGGTACTTGTCATTTCCAGTGAAAATGTCTGTATGAACGGTTTTTCATGGGCGGCCTGGTACGCCATGTGATATCGGAGTCTCTTTGGCGTTGGATTTCTATGTTCAATTGAACATATTTCTACCAGTTTAGTGATATCTACTGATATGTTTGGCCAGAAAATATTATCTCGCGCTCGTCTGAGGCATTTCTGAATGCACAGATGGCCAATGTGCATGGCTTGTAACATCTCGGACTGGAGTGCAGTTGGAATTATAAGCTTGTATCCCTTCAGGATTAGAGAATCTGATATTGCCAGGTCATCTCTGTAATTTCAAAACGCCTCCATTTCATCCGGACATCGGTCATCTCTTTCTTTGAGATTTGAATCTTGCGGTAAGTTCGCCAATAATGCATGTACCTGTGATTGATACATTTAATACGGTTGCGATATGTGTCTGGTACTGACTTGCGGTATAGCCTATCAGCAACTGGTATGCTTTTGCCAGAAACGCGTTAAACTGATATGTTTTATTGCTTGAGCTGCAGTATTATACGCTGAAATCTGGGAGTTTTCTTCATAATGAATATTAGAGGCAATTAAATCGATTCCACTTGAACAGTATGTATGAAACCGTTTCATGCCAAATAAAATGCCTAAACATACAAGTTTAGTCATGGCGTATCTAGTTTCTGCGGCGGGAGTCAATGCTTTGGTAACATAAGCCATTAACTTGCCTTCATAACACAACCTAATCCAGACTAGATATTCGCCTGAAGTGTCACTGGCTCTGGAAATTCATAACATGAGAATGCTTAAATAAGCTGTGTAATAAGGTCTTTGACAGTTTGGAAAGCGCCATACCAAGTGGTTTGGGGCAAGGCAAAGTTGGACAATAATTCACCATGCCCAAGGGTGTTTCCAATTCAGCACGATCGATTACGTAGCGGGTCTAGATCCTTGATTGCAGACTAATGTTTGGTTTGGTTTAAGACCGTATGCAGTCAAGATATGTCCAATACCGGTACATGGAACGTCAGCGACATGTCATCTAACTTGTTTTCATTATGTCGTGAAGATTTCGGTCATGTTCTTTGCGTGTTTTTTCCATCAACAATAACGTCGTCAACAATTGAGACAACGCCTTTTGTACCTTCAATGAACTAATACTAATCAATTTTATATCGAAACATGTTTTCGACCTCTTAAGAATATCCATTTTCTACACATTTGCATACAGGCATGCACATGCTAGAAGCTTGTGTAATCAACCCCTATGATAGCTTCTACATATATTGAACATGTGCACCTAGTTTTTATTTCCCGACGAAAGCAGAAATCCTCAAAAATACACCTTTCAACTTAGCCATTGAGTTTGTGAATTAAATGTCTCCAACAATGTTCTCTCAATCAATCTGGAATGTTGCATATGTCTTCTGCACGTATTGAACATGTAAGTGGCATTTTAATGACAAAAATACAACCTTTTCACAACATAGCCATTTTTCAACACTTTCTTGCATACACTTATGTGTAAGGTATAGATATTGTGTAATCAACTCATTTGACAGTTTTGTGATTGTGCCAACACTGCCGTTCAGAAACACCAACTATATAAAGACTATTATTATTATATTGCAAATGGTGATGGAACTGATTGCAAGCGCTGAGAATTCAGTATCAGTATTTCCTGCATACACGCAGTGGCCATATTGATATCCAACATGTCGGACGTACATTTGTTTGTTTATTGGTGTGTAACGGCCTATAAATAGCTAAGGTCGTGTAAGGCCGGGCACACGGGTTCGATCCCGTTTTAACCTGCTGCATTGAGGGGAAACTCCCAAAATAAACGTACACCAAGGCACTTGCCCCCTTCCCCTAAAACAGGATTACGAATAATCGTAAAACTCACATAAGGGGTATAACCAGATGATTCGACTGTCACATACAAAATGCCAAAGACGTATGTGAGGGTCAAACCAGTCTCCATTAAAAAAAGGATGAACCCCGATCGTTAAATTACCCATCACATGCCACCCACTAGTAGAACAGTGCTTAGACATTATACTCCTATAAATTCCCTTTCATACACAGTATGATTATAGTCAGGACACACTGCAGTATAAATGATGTATTCATGATTATACAAAAATTGTACGATTCTCACGGCAGCCAATTTGAAATTCAGAAAAATATGGAACCAACCCATGCTTCATTTGCTTGACTTTTATAGATGATCCAAATAACATTGGTTCCAAAAATGTAGCCAAACAATTCAACACAACCTAACGTTTTCAACGACAATTAGTAGTGAACAAGAAACAAGATGACATAGCCGCCAAAAAAACAACAATATTATAAATGCATTAGCAATGTGGATATGATTAATACAATATTGTGTATAGGATTTTCGATCGGCCATTTTTAAATCAAAGATAACCGCCATGGGGGTTGTTAAAAATAAAATGACACCGGTTATGTTGTGTATGGCGAAAAGTTTAATATAGCCACACACAAAAAAATCAACATTTTACCTATATTAGAAGTGTATATAGAATGAATATAGCCTTTCAGGGCGTCAATTTTGACATTTAAGATGGCGGCTATAGGAATTGTCGAAAAAAATGGAACCAATCCCAGTTTTGTTCTATGTGGTCTAAAGATGATAAACAAAACATTGGTTACAAGAATAGCCAAAAAATGTAAGACTACATAACATCATACACTACTAGTCAAGCCTCACAAAGTCAAGAAATGTTCATAAACCTATACAAAGTATTTTTCTAGACACACTGGTGTAGCTTGCAGGGTCGGTACTGAAATGTATAGAAAATTGTCCACCTACGTTTTACCCCTAGCTCCGCATTAAACTTTTTGAATTTTCGAAGAGGGACAGACGGACGGACAGACGCTGACTACGACGCCGAGAGTATGACATAAGTACTCCTTTCTTCAAAAGGCGTAATAAAAACGGGAAATAATGTTGTACTGTCCGGCAGGCGGGCAGTGGGCAGAAAATCATTGTCAAGAGCGAAAGTCATAATATTTTACCGCTTGGAATATCTACGACACTTCACAGGTCAGTGTTTTTTTCTCACCCAAATATTCAGAGATAGGTGTGTAAATATTAAAACGTTTGGCGAAAGGAAACATAAAGTATAACAAATCATTTGAATTTTTGAGGACGGACCGACGGACGGACAGACGCTGACTAAGACGCCGAGGGTATGCCATAAGCATGCACTCCTTCCTTCGAAAAACGCGCTAATAATATCGGCAAGATTAATTTCAATTCTTACATTTCAGCCAGTAGTTTACACATATCAATTACATCACTGGGGAGCGGTAGTTTACGCCACTCTCGTGTTTACCATATATGGAGATATCACGTCAGTAACGTCGCAATGACGTGTTTCCTTCGACCAATCAAATTGTGTTCTCGGACACTCCTCTAAATCGCGTGACAGTCGCTGTCACTACGACCCGCCTCCAGAAATTAATTCGCATAACTCTTGACCACATTTTACTCTGGAGTAGCTTTGTTTTTATGAAGAATAATGTGTGAAATGTAAGAAAATGTTTATTTAACCAGGTCAGCTGATTATCTTGAAATAATGCCCTCGTGGTTGGGTCCTACCTCTAAACAAACTCGGTTCGTTGCGCTCATTTGTTTGATTCGCGTATGGACCAAATTACTCGTGCATTATTTCACGAAAATCTGCTCACCTGGTTGAATAAACGGTAAATAACGGATACCCATTCTAATATTGACTGCATAATATGCAATTATAATGCAACATAGCCATAGTGACTCCCAAACTTTTTGACATACATACATGTATTCAATAATTGGTAATTTGGGTAGTAGCAATGTTAAGTGACTTTTAGACTTCAGAGCTCCAGATAAAGTGCGTGTTAATGTGTTTTACGTGTGAGTACAAAATTAGCATAAAATAATCGTGATTTTCAAAAAAAACAATGAAAATTCACTTATTTCAGCTGGGAAAAAAAGCAAACACCGCTTTTGGCAGCTCAAATATGTGAATTTTCAACTTTCCCTTTTGTTTGCTCATTTATTCCCTATACCGTATTACATTTGAAAAGCATATGATAAATTTAGTAACACAAGAGTAAAACTAAAGTATGCATTGATTTTGAACTCAGTGGGTGTAATACTCCTAAGAGAAGACACACATCTTATCTTGAGCGCTGTTTTTTGGTACTGACTGATTCTTATTTTAATGTTGTTGTTTTTTTACATTTTGTAATTGACTGTTTAAGCAAATATGCAGCTTACCTGGAGCTTTGATGCAAAATGCACACATGTATCATTCACAAACAGACTCACATACAGCTAGTAAAGCAATACACACAGAATTTGGGGCCAATAAACTGGTATCATTTAGGAGCATTCAGTGCATTTAATAGTTGCGAGTAACCCAGGGTACAGGGTACAGTTTGTTTGTTTGTTTGTTTGTTTGTTTGTTTGTTTGTTTGCATATCAACAGCTAAGGTCATTTAAGGCCGGGTCAATGGGTTTAGTACTAAATCCCATATATTACCTGTACAGGTACATGTACATTTTCAAGTACATGTACAAATGGGGGGAAAATCCCAAAATCAGAACTGAATATTTACAATAACAAAACTATATATTCAGCCCTGAAATCAGAATAATCCTGATCTGATGCCAGGTCCTCGCCACAGCAGAATCACTTGACCCCTCCCAAAAGCAGTAGGATCAGTAATAATCTTACTACTTTTATAATGGGCAATAACCCAATTCAATTCCCAGGTAACAAAAGAGCCAAAGACAAAAACGTACCTGAGGGCCAAACCAGGCAAATTGTGATTCCTGTAAGGAGTCCATTCGCCCAGTTGTATCGGACATGAACGAGTTGATGGATGATTTAAAATTATGATAGCAAATAGAAAAAATAGAAGTCGGTAGCTCCAGGGCAGCATTGGCAGCACTATCTGCCTGTCATTGCCCTTGATACCAGTAATGAACTGGGAAGACCAACAAAATAAAATGTCATTGCTAGACGAAATTAAAATATGGTGTAGCTCCATGATTTGGCGGATAAGTGGATGTTCAAGCTTCATGTTGTACAAAGCTTGTTGTAGTGAAGATAATGAATCAGAAAATAAAATTAATTGCTTTCTCCAAGATATTTTCGCAAAATCAAAAACCAGTAAAACATTTGTCTGGGAGTCTGGATTGAAGATCTCCCTCGGGGACAGCGGCAGCAGCTGCTACCCGGTCTCCGTCCTTTGGGCTATCAGTGAAAAGCGGAGTGTATGTATTGCATCGTGTTTTAGACGAGCGCAAGATAATACGTTCTGGTAAAATGGTAGGAATATGTTTAATTGAAGATAGAAACTGAAATGCCAAAGAAACTCTGATATCACACTATGTACCAGGCCATAGTGTGACAGTTCCTGCACAGTTATTGATGGGACAGCGGCTTCTATCCAGTTTACTGACCACTTGTGAGCAGATATTTCCAGTACATGTTTCGATTTGTGACAAGATCGGATCCAGCCATCAGCAGAGCAACAAATGCTATGTTAAAATCATATTAGCTTTAAAATGAAAAGAACATTGGCGACCAAGTTGGACTTCATAAAGACAGCAAACTGTTGAGACTAGTTGCAGTCTGCTAGTGCAATGCCAGATCTTACAGACTGCAAGCGGTGAATCATATCGCCGTAACAGACGCTTTCTCACGAAGCAATGGAGAACATGAGTATTTACCTTTAAAATGCAATATACAATACCATAATTATAATATACACTGTATTGGATAAAATGGATAAGTTGCCATATTTTATCATATTTTTTTTTAAAGGAAAACACATGTGCAAAACCAACATATCATTCGAATAAACATAACTATAAGCCACAACAATACGTAATTCGTAATACATGTAACTACGTAATACAACAATACGTAATATATGTAAATCCTTGAAGTGGCAATGTATGTGACACACATATTTCCTGCAGCCATTTTGAAGATAATGGTGTCTGGTACCACAGTACTAGTTAGTAATAATCTCAACAGTTTGTGTTCATTGTATTCGATTAAAAGCAGAAGAAACATACAAAATATCACCATTGCATTAAACATGTATAATAACTATTAGATTGTCAAGTTTAAATGGCGGCCATTTTAAAAAATAATATGGCTGCCATTTTAAAATGTACTGAAATAATTATGCAAATATTTCTTATCCATAATAAATAATAATAAAAAACACCTCATGACGTTAAATATATATTAATTTCAATGGCGGCCATTTTGAAATTGTGAAATTAAAAATGGCGGCCATACGGCTCTTACAAAATGGAACCAACTTCAGTTTGTGTTATAATGTTATATATAGATATGTTTTCAAGCACACACACGTTCCAATCACAATATCATTTGAAAGAACATCAACTACAGCCACAGAAATACTAGAATGTGTAACAAATATTTGATGAATTGATGTACATAACACACTTAGTTTCGGTGAACATTTTGCAGATAAATATTACTCGTAGCACAATACCAGTTAGTAATAATCTCAGCAGAATGTTTTCAAAGAAATACTGACGTAGGACGATTATAGGTGTCTCGGATGGTACATAAGTATGATATAATAACACAGGAGGCCAAAATCAAACTAGTTATGGCACATATTTAAGGTACAAGCCCACTCAGTAGGCACAACATATCGCAATTAAATAAGTGTATACTTGTGTCACTATTCCACCAGTTCTGAAAATTACGAGTGCCCTATATACAGATATACAGATATAATCATTTAGTAATATTTAGTTTACTGATAGTGACGCGCGGTGGTATCGGGCTATTTTCATATGCAAATGAGGCATGATATATTTTGTAATTTTGTTTAGACTAATTAAATGAGTCACCTGAAAAAAGGAAACACGGTTATCGACACTGATATCAGTGTGGACATTTAAGGCTGGTCTCAAATGTATAATAACGCCAATCAACACGTGGTGTAATGGTGAATGAATGTATATTAATAATTTTTGCCAGAAAATGTCTCATATGATATCTCTGATATAAAGAACATGTTGTGCCTGCTGAGTGGGCATACAATACCTTTAAATTGGTTTTATTTTGTTTACACTTACAATGTTCCGAACACAGTGCATCCTGGAATTATGTCAAACTGTTTGCAAGAGGTTGTTGCATGAACTGTGATCGGTATATTATCTTATCAGTGTATTAGAACTGTGCAAATGTGCTTGCTGTGGTGGTGGCTGAAAGTTCACTGATTACAATGTCATTTTGCGTAATTTTCAGATCACGGATCATCCATTTTCAAGAAATGCTATGCTTCTCACACTTGTTACAATTGATTTACATGCAAAGGCTTGAAATATAATCAATTCATCACCATACTAAAGCGTGAGAAAATTATGGAACTTACAATACAAATTACAATACTACTAATATAAATACATTTGTATTGTGCATATCGGCTGACGCCCTTATTATACAGACGGTTACCAGTTTGTTTGTTTGTTTATTGGTGTTTAACGGCCTATCAACAGCTAGGGTCATGTAAGGCCAGGCAAACGGGTTCAATCCCATTTTAACCTGCTGCATTGGGGGGAAAATCCCAAAATCAGAATGAAATATTTACATCGAGAAAAAATATATTCAGCCCTGAAATTAGAATAACATGACCTTGTGCCAGGTCCATACCACATTAAAGTCACTTGGCCCCTTCCCCTAAAATAGGATTACGAATAATCGTAATACTCATAGAAGGGGTATAACCAGATTCAACTGTCACATACAAAATACCAAAGACATAAGGCGTATGTGAGGGCCAAACCAGTTCTCCAGTCGGAATTTCGGTAAGGATGAGATTTATGAAATGCAACATTTGTCTTATTTAAATAACATATTAAGCACATAACATATAATGAATAAATTATACATTTAGAATGTACTTAAACACTGTTGAACAAAACACAACGTATTCAATGAATTGGACATACATAAAGGTCATGTCTCGTCATAATATTGTCAATGTCAATGGGGGGGGGGGGGGGGGGGGGGGGGGAGGGGTGGGGGCAGGTGTAATTTTGCATCTTCAGTTCTATGACGAACTCTGAGACGTCATAGGGTAAATAAACTATATAGATCTAGTGTAAATGTTGAGCTGGACTTTACATGCAGTTTAGCGAACATATACGCTATATACATATGTATACACATTTGTAGCAAGTTCATCATTAAATTGAAGAAAATAATTGATAAATTCTCCCCTTTTTTTTGTAATTCTATCCGTATACGGTTCAACTATGTCTCTAATGTGCACACATAGGTATAGCCTAGGGCATATAATTTCTGACGATTTTACACTAAAATAACCCCCCATTTATCCCTGTAATTATCATATCTACAACGGTTTATATGTTGGTTGATATACAGCGGAAATGGTAGTTGCGAAGGTAACTCTTGCAATCTACTCCCGTACTGTCCACGAGAGGGAGTAATTGCAAGAGTTACCGTTCGCAACTACGGAAATGGCTGAACACCATATTGTACAATTTAGGTCGCCATCTGGTAACAAATCATATAAATAGCAAGTGTCATCTTATTTTAACATGTAAAGGTCATAGCATGAGATAAACATTAGCATGGATGACAATCATGAACATGGAGCTTACATGTACTGTACCCCTGATGTCATTTCTAGGGCAGTTTTAAAATTAAATTTCTATACTATATGCATTGTGGAAAGTAATTTCAGTGATAATCCACTCATGTAGTTGGTTTCCTGCGTTTGGTTTACGGAAGAACATATCACATATCGAGTAATCACATATAAACTTTAACTTACATGAACAAAATGTACAGCAGGCTTTGGTGAATTGTTCAGCATGCGAAACACGTCCATCTTGGTTAAATGGTCTCCTCGAGCGACAGACCTGATATTATTGTTATGCCCTATGGAATACAAGTGAAAGATGCTTACTTCTAAAAACAAACTGTCATAGGAGGGAAAATCCAGATCAAATTGTTGAAATTTGCAGTCATACTCATATAATACACTCGTAATATAATTAGCTTCATTTATTATACTAAAGTCATCCTGAACTTCTTTTAACGACGATAACACTGCATTCAATCGGTCTTTCTGTATAACATCATCCAATAACTTGAGATTTCCATCCAACACACAATCACATGCAAATTTGACAGCCTGTTTTGAACCAGCGTTTATAGTCATTTCGCTGCAGTTTGGGTCCAATCGCTTAGGCAGATCAAGTCCATTAATATTGAAAACCCATTTAATCAGTAGATGCGTCATTTTGAAGACTATTAAATCGTAGTTTTTAGTGTCATAGTGAAAATTCCTATTCGGCAAAGTAAGACTGAACATGCATCTGGCCATGCTGTGTCTCGAAGTCAAAACTGAACACGCCCGTCTATGTCCAACTGGAGAAAGGCTACTTTGTGTAGGTAGTTCATGTATAATGTTGCTGTTAAAAGACAGTGCTTTGAAGCTTCTTCTTGGTAACACCAACCAGTATTTATTAAAAGAATGAATAGTGTGTTCGTGCAACATTTTAACACAAACAGCATTCATTTTGGTCAGCGCTCAAAACTGCTTTTGTTGTTGTTGTTATTGTTCGGTTCCAGGTCAATTCGTACTCATACCATTTCGGACTCATACCATTTCGTACCGTGTGCATGATTTTCGGTCATTTCGGACGTTTTGGTGCGAATCATGCCGAAAACGTCTGTAGCTTGGGGCTACAATTGTCATAACATGAAGGACAGAGACATCTGCTTCTCACAGTTCAGAGATATGAAAAATAAGAACAAAAATGTCCTAGCAACAAAGTCTAAAGTTAGCTCAATTCCAGCCGAAAAATTCGCCCATCACAAGCCCACCCAGCACCGACCTACCTTTTCGCAAATCCAGAAATTACAATCCCAGTAAATATGTTTTTTAACAGTTGAGCATAGTTGTGTTTCTACAATTCATTCGGCTTATATTTAAGGGTGGAAATTAGCTCCAACACCTTCTATACCCGGGATATAGCCATTAATGAAGTAGGCGGATGGTTGTCGGCCTGGCTTATATTTCCGAAGTTTGATAAATGTTGCATTTATTCAGGCTTAAAAAGTGTGCGCCAAATATAGGAGAATCTATGCAGGTGTGGTAACCTATAATTTGAAGCCTCCTATAAAGCACTCATCACCTTATCGGAGTGTGATATACTATACATGTTTTGATCTTATATTTAAGGGTAGGAATTGGCTTGAAGACTTTCCAAACCCGGAATTTGAGCCCAAAAAATGTCAGGCCAATGACCGTTTACTCGTTTGTTTCCGAATTTACTAATATCTGCCATACAGTCGAAATATGTGTATTGAATGAAGGAGGCAATGATGCGGTTAATTTAACCTACCTAGTTCATTCTCCTATCACACGAAGCCGGTATGTTAGACCGTGAAAAGGGCTGAGTGTGAGTGCATGTGATATATGGAGACTCAGGCGTAACAGTATTATCCTATATGATGATGATATTTGATGGTTGGTCAGTGCAAAACATATCAGGCAGGGAATGATCGATGTTGGGTTATGCAAAGTATGATGTAATATGTTTCCGGGCCCAGCTACTGTCATTTCGCTGCTTATCATTATATTCGAGTTCAGATGCGGCGTTTTTTTTAAAATTTGTTGTTATTTGGTTAGATGACAATCTGTTTCACATATTCTGAAGACGAAAGAAAAATAGAAGATAATACACAGCGGTAGAGTAATTGCCCATATATTAGTGAGTGGCTTGTGTGTGCAAGTATCAGGCTGACAGTTTGATATAGCATCAGGGCTCCAGATCAGGAATTAGGAATTGAGTATTTTCACTCCATCATTTCTGAAGCAATTGGGTATTTCAAAATTTTAATTGGGTAAAATAAAATCACACTGCTGTTCACACATCTACAGACAACAATTATTGAATAGTTAGCTTCGAAATGAAAACATATCTTGACATATCATTAAAAGTGTCTCCTTGTAGACAATTCTAATTAAATACCAAGATGTGTTTTCATGGAAAATAAGAAAAATAAATGCTATATTTGTGGTCTGTTTAAATTGTTTTCTGCTGCATGATAAATGTACCACAAAATTTTCATTGCTTTTTGATACTCGCTACTTCTGATTTCAATTGGGTTTGTAGCATTTTTTATTGGGTATTAAAGCAAATGCACATCTTATCTGGAGCTCTGTAGTATTGCTGTGTAGCGATTATAGATGCTGTGCGTTTGGAGTGACATATTACGGATTGGTCAAATGAGATTAAGTGGCTAATGTACTATCTTAGTCACTAATTATGTCTAGATAGTGACAATTTCGAGAAGAATTAATTATTTAAGCTGCCATAACTATTGACACGCGTGTACAGCTACGTTCAAACGGATGCCGCCGGATGTCAATAATAATGCAACTAGTCAGATGACTTGACCGCTGGGAAATAGGTGAGTGGATTTTGGGATATGTGTACTCTGAAATCAACCAAGTTGATAAACTTTTTTAATTTGTCATAATCTATTATTTGCTACTGACTTGTTTCAAATAAATAGAAAAATGATTAGACATGATGTCAAAAATAAATAGCTTGGTCCGATCGATATGTGGCTAGAGAAATGGTACTTATGTGATGTGTGTCCAGTGTAGTATTGATCAAATAGCACACTCATGTAGCCTGAAAACTGGATCTGGATCTACACTGGTAGCAAAAGCCCTATAAGCCCGTGTTGTGTTTGTCGTATTCGCTTATTCTACGAGAATTTGCAATCCATGTGTCCATGGTAAAACAATGTATGTGGAAATGTATATTTCATCATCGAGTATATACTCTTGTCATGTTTAAATAAAGTATTTACGATCAAGATCTGACTTTCCCAGATTATTTTCTTGAGCCTCCAAACATGTAACCCTATGGCAAAAAAACATGTCCCAAGCATAAGTGTTGACGTTTCATCATTGTCCATTGACAACTCGTTAACATTTAGTCTATCAGGAATAAGACAAAATTACTTCAAATATGTCGTTCAGAGGTTGGCGATGGCGAAAGGAATTTAAAAATGTATCGCTAATGGATGTTTGTCCCGAAGCTTGTGTATTTTACGTGACAGGATTTCTGGACGGTCATAAACTAATGTGTTTATATCTGCAAATATATAGTTATATGAACAATAACCATTATAGTGTTAATGATATAATGTATCAAGGCCAAGGTCTCAAAACCAAAGCGACCTTTTCAAGAAATGTATTTTACGTGACACCCTAGACTGTTACTATATCGATCAAATGTAAATGGGAATGTTTGTTATGAAAGACAAATAGTGTATACAAAATATAGGACCGCCACATTGCGCTGACGCGTTGTTATTGTAAATATTATTGTAAGCAATGGCTATTTTAAAAAAATCAACATTCGTCATAGATCACATGGCGTTTGTTATTGTTTTAATACAGTGCTGACGAGTGCATGCAAATAATACCAAAGCATGTAAACATATGATCAACTAATATAGTGGGTACGCATGCAGTTTGAAACAACGGGTTCCGGGTTCCGGGTTCCGGTTTCGACTCTCACATCGGCAACTTTTGTTTATTTATTTTTATTAAATTTAAAAGAAAACCGCGGCTCTTCGATTTTTTTATTATTAAAATCATGATTAATCTTGAAAATAACCTTACCTGACATTTAGCAACATGTACACTTTTATATATCAGTTGTGTTTTAGTTCATAACACAGGAGGAAGCCACATACCACATATCTACTATCCAGGAGCTACGATTTACTAAGTTTTACATCTTACAGGAAGCATGACGGACGTACAAGCGGATGTGCAGACGGACAAACGAACATATGAACGGATACATGTGAAGAAAACAATAAAACAAAATAATTTCAAAATGTAGATCTATTAATAAAATAAAAAATACATTGTCAGTTGTGGGAATCGAACCTGTGTAGATACTTATATTCTATGACAGAGCATGCAGAAGGTGTTCAAGTCCTTACCAACTGCCATATAGAAAGATCGGACAAATTGTATCGATAATAACCAAGGTGGCCATCCACGTGACTTTTTGAATAAGGTACACGCCGAATTTGGAAGAAAATCGCTCGATTCGAGGTAAGAAAATGTCGATTTCTCAGCGTGTACGTAACCGATTTTAATGAAATAAAGCGTACCGTACCCGCCGCCAATACAAGTACTTCTCCCGGCTGTAAGTCCCAGTACGCTAAACCTTATAGATTTTTCAAACATTCGCGAACTTTGTTTTCTCGGATCTCAAAAGTGTGGATAAGGCTCACACCCGTCATATAAAATGACAAGTTATTTTCTTCAGAACAGAAGACAAGTATATGTATGAATTGGATTCGAATGCATCGCATGCGGCTAATAATTCTATAAATGAACATTGAATTACCAGGAATGACTGGAATAACAACACGGTAAGCGAATGTAAAACATGGATAAGATACACAGACTTTTCAAACACATGTAGGGCGACTTTAATCATAGGCAGAAGCGCAATCAGGGGGGGTGGGGGGCTTGCTTTTGTCGGGCAGGAGCATGCCCCCGGACCCCCTAGCAAACTCGCCCGCCCCCCCCCCCCTTCAGAAATCTCGCTTTTTTATAAAAAAAAAATTACGATTGTATGGTCTGTTATGATCTTCAAATATATGGAAAAAAATGCAGTAGAATGCAGGAAATGGCTTCCTCAATTCAAAATTTTTCCGGGGTAACATGCCCGGGCCTCCCTAGCCAACTCGTTCGCTCTGCTCAGTCGTTCAAGTTTCATGTGCTTGGTCAAATCCTGGATCCGCCACTGATAGGTGGTGTTGGTATAAACATATTTTATTAAATAATAATTACATCATTTTCGGTATACAAGCAGTGTAAAGAAGATCGGAACGAAATAGTTCTATCTTATAGAGTTCCTCTCTTTGAAGAAGGTAATTAGGGTCCCAGGCGGACATAACTCTTACAAATCTAAAAAAAAAACATAAGCAATGGTCTCACATGTCAGCCTGAGGCCCATTCGATGCAATAACGGCAGATACAAAAATTCAGGTGTGTATTATGTTTACAGATTTTTGGTAATATTATAGAAAAAGGGGTTTCAGCTAGATTTCAGCTTAAAGAAAAAAAAAAACAACAACATAAAACAAAAAAGATATACGAGAATGAGACAGATAACAACACCTAACTAAAACGATAGACAAAGAAAATGAACATGGAAAGGAATAAACAGGAAAAGTAAATAACAGTCATAACAAAGTGTAAATATATACATTTTCTACAGGAAGGTCAAACGTCGTCTGCTCATGTGGTTGTGAAACAGCCGTATATACAATGATTTATGAAAACACATCAAACATAGCAATACAAATGTACTTTCTTCACAAAAATATTTTACTTCGGAGGATATATGTTTGGACAGCGTGAACTACTTTAACGTTATCTTCGTGGGATAAGTCATTATTGCCAAACAGTAAGATGTCTAAGGCACCATGTATCAATAATTGAAGATTTACATCGGGTATTTGTGTAATGGTTATAAATAAATATGTTCCTAAATCATGATAGTATGGAAAGTTAAGGAGGTAATGTTGTACATTTTCTATACTACCACAAAGGCATTATATTGGAGAATCTGAAATATTTTTTTGGTTGAGATCATAATTAAGGGAGCTACAATGCGAGCGCAATCTAGTGTGTAGAATTTGTTTCGCAAGTGACGATGCCTCGCGGACGTTGAAGCGGTAAATTATTCCATTCTCTAATGACTGAGGGAAAGAAAGAATTAGAGTACAGTGTAGTTCGTGAGTGAGGTGGATGGAAGATTCTATTGTTCTGTAAATTATATCGAGTGGTGCTTCCAACAGCCTGAGGAACAAGTGATGAAAAATACTCCGGTGTTAAACCATTTTGTAATATAAAATTATTTTTTGTTTTCGTCTGCGTTCTCCTAAGCTTTTCCACCATACTTCCTGGTACAGATTAGTAATGATTCCAATTTCGTGGCACCTGTTACGATTCTTGCTGCTTCATGTTGTATTTTATCAAGTTCATGTTTTTCACTTATTGAATAATTATTCCAAATAGCGTTGCTGTATTATAGAACAGGGCGTATGAATGCAATATAAATGGTTTGCAATGTTTTCTTGTGAGTTTTAACTTCAAGCTCCTCATAATATTAATTCTGGACCAAGCTTTGTCTTTGATATATATGAGATCTGGTGTTGCCAAGTACAAGAGTGTGTTAAAACTATACCAAGGTGTTTATGACAAGCAACTTCATTTATGGATTGATTAAACATATTCAATTGGGGATGTTGTGGCTTAATAATCTTGCGGAATATGAGCAGTGATTCAGTTTTTGCGGGGTTAAACACAACAAGCAAATTTTTTTTTTTTTTTTTTATTTGCCCAATTAGTAATTTTATCTATATCGGTTTGTAATATTTCCCCTGCGTCATTAGGATCGTCTAGAACGATGTACATGCTGGTATCGTCCGCAAACACACGTATATTCGAGTTTAAGATATCTACAATATCATTACTATAAGATAAGAAACAATAGTGGTCCAATTATAGATAAAGAGCCCTGTGGCACACCTGCATTTATTATATTCCAATCAGATGTTGTACCCAGGATAACTACAGCTGACGTCTATTTTTAAGATAACTTTCAAACCAGTTGAGTATATTTCCTATTAAAGGTACATGTCCACGCATTAGGCACAAAATGTTCTTTATAGGAATTAAATAAGTGTATAAGTATGTCACTATTCCACCAGTTCTAAAAATTACGAGTGCCCGCTATACAAATATAATCATTTATTAATTATCAATTTACTGTTAGCGACGCGCGGCGGTAACAGTCATATTTTGATAATGTGCGGGGACGACGACTTTCACATCACTGCTTGCGGTGCGCATACGCAGTATACTACGCGCGCCAGTAGGCTTCCCAATATGTAAACAAGAATATCAACATGTCGAAACCTCCAGAACGGAAATTGTATGAAACGGCGTCGGTCCCAAAAAAGGCGAAATGTCAGAGGGACAGCAGTACAGAGAGTTGAGAGAGGAGAGAGAGAGAGAGAGAGAGAGAGAGAGAGAGAGAGAGGAGGTTAATATTGGCGACCAGATCACCAAATGGAAAGAGTTACGTGGAGATTTAGATTTGGACTCGAAAGAGATTTTTCTTCTCAACTTCCGATACTTCACTGCGCATGTCAAATATGTGATATGATTGACCATGTCACGTGACGCGTGTTGGTAAAAATAGCACGAGGTCGGAAATACCTTTCTGGTCGCGGCATATAAAATGCGATTTAACACCAATTAACACGCGCCGTAATTAAAAATAACTCGTTAGTGGGTAGACAAATGGCTCATATAAGGCATGACAGAAAATGAAAAGTAGTAGTACAGTGTAACCTGCTGCGTGGGCATGTACCTTTAACCCAATCGATCTTAATTTCGCTAGTAGTCCCCTGTGCCAGATTCTATCAAGCGCTTTACTAATATCAAAGAATAATAATTTTACCTCTTTACCATCATCGAGTGCGTGGCAGAATGCATTATATAAATATGTTAGCTGATTTATTGTGTTATTGTGGATAAATCCTGACTGGCTGGGTATTAATTTCTTATGAGTATGTAAAAAGTTAAAAATATATTTGAATACGATTCTCTCGAATATCTTTTCGATGGTGTTTAGAAGGGATATAGGACGATATATAATTGTATCCCCCGGACTCCGTCGGGGGATACTATGGATTTGACAGCGGGCCGCTTCCGCCGCAGACACTTCTTGTCCGGAGCATAACTCGAACACCCTTTGGAATATTTTCATGAAACTTCACAAATGCATAGACCACGGCCCGAAGGTGTGTCGCGCACAAGAATGACAACTCTTGCATAGCTAATTGTTTAGTTATCTCCCTTTTTTGTTTCTCGCACTGATTTAGTGTCCGGAGCATAACTCCACCACTCTTTGGAATATTTTCATGAAACTTCACACATGCATAGACCACGAGCCGAAGGTGTGTCGCGCACAAGAATGACAACTCATGCATAGCTATTTTTTTTAGTTATCTCCCTTTTTTGTTTCGCGCACTGATTGACCATAACTCGACCACCCTTTGGAATATTTTTATGAAACTTCACACATTCAATTAGACCACGAACCGAAGGTGTGTCGTGCACAAGAATGACAACTCTTGCATAGCTAATTTTTTAGTTATCTCCCTTTTTTGTTTTGCACTCTACAAACTGGACAATAATGCATGAAGACCCGTTTTCTCGTGTGCTCTGTACACCTTACCTGCAAAGAGAACAATAGAGACTGGGAGAACCATTCACCTGTGCATGTGCTAGCATGTGCAAATGTCCAGTCTTGACCACTCTTGACCACAGGTAATTTATACAGGTAAATTACTACATTGGATATTACATTTCCGTAAACTGTCTTGAAAATATTGTGGCATTATGTGGACTTGCGCAGATATATGTAGATAAATATAGGACTATTAAAAAAAATATTCTGGGCTCCAGTAGCAAGCATTATTATTTTTAATTTAATTTTTTTCCATTTTTTTTTTCATTTTTTTTCTCAAATTCTTTTTCAATTTTTGTCTAGTAGCATAAGGTCGTAAGTGCTATATACAGACTATTCACCTGTGCATGTGCTAGCATGTGCAACTGACCACTGACCACTTACAGGTATTTTATACAGGTAAATGATTATATTACATTTCCGTAAACTGTGTTGAAAATATTGTGGCAATATGTGGACCTGTGCATATATGATATGTAGATAAATATAGGACTATTAAAAAACATTCTGGGCTCCAGTAGGGAGCATTATTTTTTTTTATTTTTTTAATTTAACTTTTTATTTACATTTTTGTTTTTACATTCTTTTTCAATTTTTTAACTGACCAATAACTTATTACAGGTAATTTATACAGGTATATTATTACATTTCCGTAAACTGTGTTGACAATATTGTGGCAGTATGAGGACCTGTGCAGATATATGTAGATAAATATAGGACTATTAACAAAAATTCTGGGCTCCAGTAGCGAGCAATATTATTTTTTTTTTTTTTGTATATTACATTTCCGTAAACTGTGTTGAAAATATTGTGGCATTATGTGGACCTGTGCAGATATATGTAGATAAATATATGACTATTAAAAAACAATTCTGGGCTCAATTCTGGGCTCCAGTAGCAAGCATTATTATTTTTAATTTTAAAACTTGTTTTTTCCATTTTTTTTTTTTCATTTTTTTTTCTCAAATTCTTATTCAATTTTTGTCTAGTAGCATAAGGTCGTAAGTGTTATATGCAGACTATTATCATATAATAAAACAATTATTGACTAGTGAGCCATAGAATATAATCTGATATTCTATGGCTCACTAGTCAATAATTGTATCCCCCGGACTCCATCGGGGGATACTATGGATTTGACAGCGGGCCGCGTCCGCGTCCGCGTCCGTGTCCGCGTCCGCGTCCGCCGCAGACACTTCTTGTCCGGAGCATAACTCGAACACCCTTTGGAATATTTTCATGAAACTTCACACATGCATAGACCACGACCCGAAGGTGTGTCGCGCATAAGAATGACAACTCTTGCATAGCTCTTTTTTGAGTTATCTCCCTTTTTTGTTTCTCGCACTGATTTCGTGTCCGGAGCATAACTCCACCACCCTTTGGAATATTTTCATGAAACTTCACACATGCATAGACCACGACCCGAAGGTGTGTCACGCACAAGAATGACAACTCTTGCATAGCTAATTTTTTAGCTATCTCCTTTTTTTGGTTTCGCGCACTGATTGACCATAACTCGACCACCCTTTGGAATATTTTTATATGAAACTTCACACATTCAATTAGACCACGAACCGAAGATGTGTCGTGCACAAGAATTACAACTCTTGCATAGCTAATTTTTTAGTTATCTCCCTTTTTTGTTTTTGTGCACTGATTTCCTGTCCGGAGCATAACTCGACCACCCGTTGGAATATTTTCATGAAACTGCACACATGCATAGACCACGACCCGGAGGTGTGTCGCGCACAAGAATGACAACTCTTGCGTAGCTAATTTTTGAGTTATCTCCCTTTTTTGTTTTGCGCACTCTACAAACTGGACAATAATGCATGAAGACCCGTTTTCTCGTGTGCTCTGTACACCTTACCTGTAGAGAGAACAATAGAGACTGGGAGAACCGTTCACCTGTGCATGTGCAAATGTCCAGTCTTGACCACTCTTGACCACAGGTAATTTATACAGGTAAATTACTACATTGGATATTACATTTCCGTAAACAGTCTTGAAAATATTGTGGCATTATGTGGACCTGTGCAGATATATGTAGATAAATATAGGACTATTAAAAAAAAATTCTGGGCTCCAGTAGCAAGCATTATTATTTTTAATTTTTAAACCTTTTTTTTCCATTTTTTTTCTTCAATTTTTTTTCTCAAATTCTTTTTCAATTTTTGTCTAGTAGCATAAGGTCGTCAGTGCTATATACAGACTATTATCATATAATAAAACAATTATTGACTAGTGAGCCATAGAATATAATCTGATATTCCATGGCTCACTAGTCAATAATTGTATAATATGTTCGGGCCAGTGAAAATTGCTTTCGGGCCCAGGCTCGAGGTCAAGGCGGGACAAGGCGAGGCATTTGATTTCGCGGAATTCTTGTTTACTTATCTCCCTTTGTTGGTTCATGCTCTGATATCGTATCCAGAGCATAACTCGAACACCCTTTGGAATATTTGTATGCCCCACCACGATAGTGGAGGGGGCATTTAGTGTTACCCTTGTTCGTCCGTCCGTCCGTCCGTCCCTCCGTCCGCACACACGAATGGGTACTTGTTGTAAGCGTACGGGGATCTTATTGGGTAGGGTTAGGATAGTGTTGGGTACTCTTGTTGGGTATTTTTATACAGTAAAAACCCAACAAGTATTCAAACGTAGTAACGTGCGTCCCGTCCTCCCGTCCGTCCGTCCGTCACAAAACTTTAACACTCGGGTAAATGTCTCAAATGTGCCAAATCCACGTTCGTCCTGCCGCCGCCAAGCCCAGGGTCAAGGTCACATACTTGGTGCTTCAAAAACGTTAACGCTCGGGTTAATATCTTTTATCTTGTTTTTCTTTCACGGATCAGCTTCATATTTCATATAACACATTGCTCTAATGGTCCTCTACCACCATGTGCCAAATCCACGTTCGTCCTGCCCCCCCCGCCAAGGGCCCTGGTCCAAAGGTTACATACTTGGTGCTTCAAAAACTTTAAAAACGCTGGGTAAATATCTTACAATTTCTGTTTTCTTTCACGGATCAGCACATATTTCATATACGTCAATTGCTCTAATGGTCAAATCTTCTACCGCCCTGTGCCAAATCCACGTTCGTAAATCCTCTTTGCTTCAGCCAAGTCCAGGTCAAGGTCACATACTCAGTGCTTACTCAAAAACTTTAACGCTCGAGTAAATATCTTATAAGTTCTGTTTTCTTTCATGGATCATCTTCATATTTCATATACGCATTGCTCTAATGGTCCTCTACCGCCCTGTGCCAAATCCACGTTCGTCCTGCCCCCCGCCAATCCCAGGGTCAAGGTCACATACTTGGTGCTTCAAAAACTTTAACGCTCAGGTAAATATCTTATAATTTTTCTTTCCATTCACGGATCAACTTCATATTTCATATACGCGTTGCTCTAGTGGTCCTCTATCGCCCTGTGCCAAGTCCACGTTCGTCCCGCCCCCGCCAAGCCCAGGGTTAACATCACATACTTAGTGATTCAAAAACTTTAACTCTCAGGTAAATATCTTATANATTTCTGTTTTCTTTCACGGATCAGCTTCATATTTCATATATGCATTGTTCTAATGGTCCTCTACCGCCCTGTGCCAAATCCACGTTCGTCCTGCCCCCGCCAAGCCCAGGGTCAAGGTCACATACTTGGTGATTCAAAAACTTTAACGCTCGGGTAAATATCTTATAATTTCTGTTTTCTTTCACGGATCAGCTTCAAATTTCATATACGCATTGCTCTAATGGTCCTCTACCGCCCTGTGCCAAATCCAAGTTCGTCCTGCCCCCGCCAAGCCCAGGGTCAAGGTTACATACTTGGTGCTTCAAAAACTTTAACGCTCGGGTAAATATCTTATAATTTCTGTTTTCTTTCACGGATCAGCTTCATATTTCATATACGCATTGCTAATGGTCCTCTACCGCCCTGTGCCAAATCCACGTTCGTCCCGCCCCCGCCAAGCCCAGGGTTAACATCACATACTTAGTGCTTCAAAAACTTTAACTCTCAGGTAAATATCTTATAATTTCTGTTTTCTTTCAAGGATCACATACACATGCGCTTGTCGACAAGCGTCCATTTCTAGTTATTGACTTGTGTTGGATCTCCCTTCTTGTACACGACACACACATGTGCTTCTGTCCATGATTCAGGAAATGTTCAAATTACATAGTTACATAATTACACAGCTTCCCTGCCCCCCCCCCGTTCAGCCACGGAATTTACATAGATCACAGTTTACCACCAGTTGGAGTCTGAATTTAAATGTCGTAAAACACAGTCCTGAAAGTGCATTTCGAAGAGCTCGAAAATAGGACAACCCCCTAGTTGCGAAGGTAACTCTTGCAATTACTCCCGTAATTGTTTTTGAAGCACTAAGTATGTGATGTTAACCCTGGGCTTGGCGGGGGCGGGACGAACGTGGATTTGACACAGGGCGGTAGAGGACCATTAGCAATGCGTATATGAAATATGAAGCTGATCCGTGAAAGAAAACAGAAATTGTAAGATATTTACCCGAGCGTTAAAGTTTTTGAAGCACCAAGTATGTAACCTTGACCCTGGGCTTGGCGGGGGGCAGGACGAACGTGGATTTGGCACATGGTGGTAGAGGACCATTAGAGCAATGTGTATATGAAATATGAAGCTGATCCGTGAAAGAAAACAGAAATTATAAGATATTAACCCGAGCGTTAACGTTTTTGAAGCACCAAGTATGTGACCTTGACCCTGGGCTTGGCGGCGGCAGGACGAACGTGGATTTGGCACATTTGAGACATTTACCCGAGTGTTAAAGTTTTGTGACGGACGGACGGACGGGAGGACGGGACGCACGTTACTACGTTTGAATACTTGTTGGGATTTTACTGTATAAAAATACCCAACAAGAGTACCCAACACTATCCTAACACTACCCAATAAGATCCCCGTACGCTTACAACAAGTACCTATTCGTGTGTGCGGACGGAGGGACGGACGGACCGGACGGACGGACGGACGGACGAACAAGGGTAACACTAAATGCCCCCTCCACTATCGTGGTGGGGCATACAAATATTCCAAAGGGTGTTCGAGTTATGCTCTGGATACGATATCAGAGCATGAACCAACAAAGGGAGATAAGTAAACAAGAATTCCGCGAAATCAAATGCCTCGCCTTGTCCCGCCTTGACCTCGAGCCTGGGCCCGAAAGCAATTTTCACTGGCCCGAACATATTATACAATTATTGACTAGTGAGCCATGGAATATCAGATTATATTCTATGGCTCACTAGTCAATAATTGTTTTATTATATGATAATAGTCTGTATATAGCACTGACGACCTTATGCTACTAGACAAAAAAATTGAAAAAGATTTTGAGAAAAAAAATTGAAGAAAAAAAATGGAAAAAAAAGGTTTAAAAATTAAAAATAATAATGCTTGCTACTGGAGCCCAGAATTTTTTTTTAATAGTCCTATATTTATCTACATATATCTGCACAGGTCCACATAATGCCACAATATTTTCAAGACTGTTTACGGAAATGTAATATCCAATGTAGTAATTTACCTGTATAAATTACCTGTGGTCAAGAGTGGTCAAGACTGGACATTTGCACATGCACAGGTGAACGGTTCTCCCAGTCTCTATTGTTCTCTCTACAGGTAAGGTGTACAGAGCACACGAGAAAACGGGTCTTCATGCATTATTGTCCAGTTTGTAGAGTGCGCAAAACAAAAAAGGGAGATAACTCAAAACAAAAATTAGCTACGCAAGAGTTGTCATTCTTGTGCGCGACACACCTCCGGGTCGTGGTCTATGCATGTGTGCAGTTTCATGAAAATATTCCAAAGGGTGGTCGAGTTATGCTCCGGACAGGAAATCAGTGCGCAAAAACAAAAAAGGGAGATAACTAAAAAATTAGCTATGCAATAGTTGTAATTCTTGTGCACGACACATCTTCGGTTCGTGGTCTAATTGAATGTGTGAAGTTTCATATAAAAATATTCCAAAGGGTGGTCGAGTTATGGTCAATCAGTGCGCGAAACCAAAAAAGGGAGATAGCTAAAAAATTAGCTATGCAAGAGTTGTCATTCTTGTGCGCGACACACCTTCGGGTCGTGGTCTATGCATGTGTGAAGTTTCATGAAAATATTCCAAAGGGTGGTGGAGTTATGCTCCGGACACGAAATCAGTGCGAGAAACGAAAAAGGGAGATAACTCAAAAAAGAGCTATGCAAGAGTTGTCATTCTTATGCGCGACACACCTTCGGGTCGTGGTCTATGCATGTGTGAAGTTTCATGAAAATATTCCAAAGGGTGTTCGAGTTATGCTCCGGACAAGAAGTGTCTGCGGCGGACGCGGACGCGGACGCGGACGCGGACGCGGCCCGCTGTCAAATCCATAGTATCCCCCGATGGAGTCCGGGGGATACAATTATTGACTAGTGAGCCATAGAATATCAGATTATATTCTATGGCTCACTAGTCAATAATTGTTTTATTATATGATAATAGTCTGTATATAACACTTACGACCTTATGCTACTAGACAAAAATTGAATAAGAATTTGAGAAAAAAAAATGAAAAAAAAAAAATGGAAAAAACAAGTTTTAAAATTAAAAATAATATTGCTTGCTACTGGAGCCCAGAATTGAGCCCAGAATTGTTTTTTAATAGTCATATATTTATCTACATATATCTGCACAGGTCCACATAATGCCACAATATTTTCAACACAGTTTACGGAAATGTAATATACAAAAACAAATAAAATAATATTGCTCGCTACTGGAGCCCAGAATTTTTGTTAATAGTCCTATATTTATCTACATATATCTGCACAGGTCCACATACTGCCACAATATTGTCAACACAGTTTACGGAAATGTAATAATATACCTGTATAAATTACCTGTAATAAGTTATTGGTCAGTTAAAAAATTGAAAAAGAATGTAAAAACAAAAATGTAAATAAAAAGTTAAATTAAAAAAAAAATAAAAAATAATGCTCCCTACTGGAGCCCAGAATGTTTTTTAATAGTCCTATATTTATCTACATATCATATATGCACAGGTCCACATATTGCCACAATATTTTCAACACAGTTTACGGAAATGTAATATAATCATTTACCTGTATAAAATACCTGTAAGTGGTCAGTGGTCAGTTGCACATGCTAGCACATGCACAGGTGAATAGTCTGTATATAGCACTTACGACCTTATGCTACTAGACAAAAATTGAAAAAGAATTTGAGAAAAAAAATGAAAAAAAAAATGGAAAAAAATTAAATTAAAAATAATAATGCTTGCTACTGGAGCCCAGAATATTTTTTTTAATAGTCCTATATTTATCTACATATATCTGCGCAAGTCCACATAATGCCACAATATTTTCAAGACAGTTTACGGAAATGTAATATCCAATGTAGTAATTTACCTGTATAAATTACCTGTGGTCAAGAGTGGTCAAGACTGGACATTTGCACATGCTAGCACATGCACAGGTGAATGGTTCTCCCAGTCTCTATTGTTCTCTTTGCAGGTAAGGTGTACAGAGCACACGAGAAAACGGGTCTTCATGCATTATTGTCCAGTTTGTAGAGTGTGCAAAACAAAAAAGGGAGATAACTAAAAAATTAGCTATGCAAGAGTTGTCATTCTTGTGCACGACACACCTTCGGTTCGTGGTCTAATTGAATGTGTGAAGTTTCATAAAAATATTCCAAAGGGTGGTCGAGTTATGGTCAATCAGTGCGCGAAACAAAAAAGGAGATAACTAAAAAAAATAGCTATGCATGAGTTGTCATTCTTGTGCGCGACACACCTTCGGCTCGTGGTCTATGCATGTGTGAAGTTTCATGAAAATATTCCAAAGAGTGGTGGAGTTATGCTCCGGACACTAAATCAGTGCGAGAAACAAAAAAGGGAGATAACTAAACAATTAGCTATGCAAGAGTTGTCATTCTTGTGCGCGACACACCTTCGGGCCGTGGTCTATGCATTTGTGAAGTTTCATGAAAATATTCCAAAGGGTGTTCGAGTTATGCTCCGGACAAGAAGTGTCTGCGGCGGAAGCGGCCCGCTGTCAAATCCATAGTATCCCCCGACGGAGTCCGGGGGATACAATTATATATGGTCCTATATCCCTTCTAAACACCATCGAAAAGATATTCGAGAGAATCGTATTCAAATATATTTTAACTTTTTACATACTCATAAGAAATTAATACCCAGCCAGTCAGGATTTATCCACAATAACACAATAAATCAGCTAACATATTTATATAATGCAATTCTGCTGCACGCACTCGATGATGGTAAAGAGGTAAAATTATTATTCTTTGATATTAGTAAAGCGCTTGATAGAATCTGGCACAGGGGACTACTAGCGAAATTAAGATCGATTGGGTTAAAGGTACATGCCCACGCAGCAGGTTACACTGTACTACTACTTTTCATTTTCTGTCATGCCTTATATGAGCCATTTGTCTACCCACTAACGAGTTATTTTTAATTACGGCGCGTGTTAATTGGTGTTAAATCGCATTTTATATGCCGCGACCAGAAAGGGTATTTTCCGACCTCGTGCTATTTTTACCAACACGCGTCACGTGACATGGTCAATCATATCACATATTTGACATGCGCAGTGAAGTATCGGAAGTTGAGAAGAAAAATCTCTTTCGAGTCCAAATCTAAATCTCCACGTAACTCTTTCCATTTGGTGATCTGGTCGCCAATATTAACCTCTCTCTCTCTCTCTCTCTCTCTCTCTCTCTCTCTCTCTCTCTCTGTACTGCCTGTCCCTCAGACATTTCGCCTTTTTTGGACCGACGCCGTTTCATACAATTTCCGTTCTGGAGGTTTCGACATGTTGATAGTCTTGTTTACATATTGGGAAGCCTACTGGCGCGCGTAGTATACTGCGTATGCGCACCGCAAGCAGTGATGTGAAAGTCGTCGTCCCCGCACATTATCAAAATAGACTGTTACCGCCGCGCGTCGCTAACAGTAAATTGATAATTAATAAATGATTATATTTGTATAGCGGGCACTCGTAATTTTTAGAACTGGTGGAATAGTGACATACTTATACACTTATTTAATTCCTATAAAGAACATTTTGTGCCTAATGCGTGGACATGTACCTTTAATAGGAAATATACTCAACTGGTTTGAAAGTTATCTTAAAAATAGACGTCAGCGTGTAGTTATCCTGGGTACAACATCTGATTGGAATATAATAAATGCAGGTGTGCCACAGGGCTCTATCATTGGACCACTATTGTTTCTTATCTATAGTAATGATATTGTAGATATCTTAAACTCGAATATACGTGTGTTTGCGGACGATACCAGCATGTACATCGTTATAGACGATCCTAATGACGCAGGGGAAATATTACAAACCGATATAGATAAAATTACTAATTGGGCAATTAAATTGCTTGTTGTGTTTAACCCCGCAAAAACTGAATCACTGCTCATATTCCGCAAGATTATTAAGCCACAACATCCCCAATTGAATATGTTTAATCAATCCATAAATGAAGTTGCTTGTCATAAACACCTTGGTATAGTTTTAACACACTCTTGTACTTGGCAACACCAGATCTCATATATATCAAAGACAAAGCTTGGTCCAGAATTAATATTATGAGGAGCTTGAAGTTAAAACTCACAAGAAAACATTGCAAACCATTTATATTGCATTCATACGCCCTGTTCTATAATACAGCAACGCTATTTGGAATAATTATTCAATAAGTGAAAAACATGAACTTGATAAAATACAACATGAAGCAGCAAGAATCGTAACAGGTGCCACGAAATTGGAATCATTTACTAATCTGTACCAGGAAGTATGGTGGAAAAGCTTAGGAGAACGCAGACGAAAACAAAAAATAATTTTATATTACAAAATGGTTTAACACCGGAGTATTTTTCATCACTTGTTCCTCAGGCTGTTGGAAGCACCACTCGATATAATTTACAGAACAATAGAATCTTCCATCCACCTCACTCACGAACTACACTGTACTCTAATTCTTTCTTTCCCTCAGTCATTAGAGAATGGAATAATTTACCGCTTCACGTCCGCGAGGCATCGTCACTTGCGAAACAAATTCTACACACTAGATTGCGCTCGCATTGTAGCTCCCTTAATTATGATCTCAACCAGAAAAAATATTTCAGATTCTCCAATATAATGCCTTTGTGGTAGTATAGAAAATGTACAACATTACCTCCTTAACTTTCCATACTATCATGATTTAAGAACATATTTATTTATAACCATTACACAAATACCCGATGTAAATCTTCAATTATTGATACATGGTGCCTTAGACATCTTACTGTTTGGCAATAATGACTTATCCCACGAAGATAACGTTAAAGTAGTTCACGCTGTCCAAACATATATCCTCCGAAGTAAAATATTTTTGTGAAGAAAGTACATTTGTATTGCTATGTTTGATGTGTTTTCATAAATCATTGTATATACGGCTGTTTCACAATCACATGAGCAGACGACGTTTGACCTTCCTGTAGAAAATGTATATATTTACACTTTGTTATGACTGTTATTTACTTTTCCTGTTTATTCCTTTCCATGTTCATTTTCTTTGTCTATCGTTTTAGTTAGGTGTTGTTATCTGTCTCATTCTCGTATATCTTTTTTGTTTTATGTTGTTGTTTTTTTTTCTTTAAGCTGAAATCTAGCTGAAACCCCTTTTTCTATAATATTATCAAAAATCTGTAAACATAATACACACCTGAATTGTATCTGCCGTTATTGCATCGAATGGGCCTCAGGCTGACATGTGAGACCATTGCTTATGTTTTTTTTAGATTTGTAAGAGTTATGTCCGCCTGGGACCCTAATTACCTTCTTCAAAGAGAGGAACTCTATAAGATAGAACTATTTCGTTCCGATCTTCTTTACACTGCTTGTATACCGAAAATGATGTAATTATTATTTAATAAAATATGTTTATACCAACACCACCTATCAGTGGCGGATCCAGGATTTGACCAAGGGGGGGGGGGGGCACATGAAACTTGAACGACTGAGCAGAGCGAACGAGTTGGCTAGGGAGGCCCGGGCATGTTACCCCGGAAAAATTTTGAATTGAGGAAGCCATTTCCTGCATTCTACTGAATTTTTTTTCCATATATTTGAAGATCATAACAGACCATACAATCGTAATTTATATAAAAAAGCGAGATTTCTGAAGGGGGGGGGGGGGGGGGGCGGGCGCGAGTTTGCTAGGGGGTCCGGGGGCATGCTCCTCCCGAAAAGCAAGCCCCCCCCCCCTGATTCCGCTTCTGCCTATGATTAAAGTCGCCCTACATGTGTTTGAAAAGTCTGTGTATCTTATCCATGTTTTACATTCGCTTACCGTGTTGTTATTCCAGTCATTCCTGGTAATTCAATGTTCATTTATAGAATTATTAGCCGCATGCGATGCATTCGAATCCAATTCATACATATACTTGTCTTCTGAAGAAAATAACTTGTCATTTTATATGACGGGTGTGAGCCTTATCCACACTTTTGAGATCCGAGAAAACAAAGTTCGCGAATGTTTGAAAAATCTATAAGGTTTAGCGTACTGGGACTTACAGCCGGGAGAAGTACTTGTATTGGCGGCGGGTACGGTACGCTTTATTTCATTAAAATCGGTTACGTACACGCTGAGAAATCGACATTTTCTTACCTCGAATCGAGCGATTTTCTTCCAAATTCGGCGTGTACCGTATTCAAAAAGTCACGTGGATGGCCACCTTGGTTATTATCGATACAATTTGTCCGATCTTTCTATATGGCAGTTGGTAAGGACTTGAACACCTTCTGCATGCTCTGTCATAGAATATAAGTATCTACACAGGTTCGATTCCCACAACTGACAATGTATTTTTTATTTTATTAATAGATCTGCATTTTGAAATTATTTTGTTTTATTGTTTTCTTCACATGTATCCGTTCATATGTTCGTTTGTCCGTCTGCACATCCGCTTGTACGTCCGTCATGCTTCCTGTAAGATGTAAAACTTAGTAAATCGTAGCTCCTGGATAGTAGATATGTGGTATGTGGCTTCCTCCTGTGTTATGAACTAAAACACAACTGATATATAAAAGTGTACATGTTGCTAAATGTCAGAAGGTATTTCAAGATTATCATGATTTTAATAATAAAAAAATCGAAGAGCCGCGGTTTTCTTTTAAATTTAATAAAAATAAATAAACAAAAGTTGCCGATGTGAGAGTCGAAACCGGAACCCGGAACCCGGAACCCGTTGTTTCAAACTGCATGCGTACCCACTATATTAGTTGATCATATGTTTACATGCTTTGGTATTATTTGCATGCACTCGTCAGCACTGTATTAAAACAATAACAAACGCCATGTGATCTATGACGAATGTTGATTTTTTAAAATAGCCATTGCTTACAATAATATTTACAATAACAACGCGTCAGCGCAATGTGGCGGTCCTATATTTTGTATACACTATTTGTCTTTCATAACAAACATTCCCATTTACATTTAATCGATATAGTAACAGTCTAGGGTGTCACGTAAAATACATTTCTTGAAAAGGTCGCTTTGGTTTTGAGACCTTGGCCTTGATACATTATATCATTAACACTATAATAGTTATTGTTCATATAACTATATATTTGCAGATATAAACACATTAGTTTATGACCGTCCAGAAATCCTGTCACGTAAAATACACAAGCTTCGGGACAAACATCCATTAGCGATACATTTTTAAATTCCTTTCGCCATCGCCAACCTCTGAACGACATATTTGAAGTAATTTTGTCTTATTCCTGATAGACTAAATGTTAACGAGTTGTCAATGGACAATGATGAAACGTCAACACTTATGCTTGGGACATGTTTTTTTGCCATAGGGTTACATGTTTGGAGGCTCAAGAAAATAATCTGGGAAAGTCAGATCTTGATCGTAAATACTTTATTTAAACATGATAAGAGTATATACTCGATGATGAAATATACATTTCCACATACATTGTTTTACCATGGACACATGGATTGCAAGTTCTCGTAGAATAAGCGAATACGACAAACACAACACGGGCTTATAGGGCTTTTGCTACCAGTGTAGATCCAGATCCAGTTTTCAGGCTACATGAGTGTGCTATTTGATCAATACTACACTGGACACACATCACATAAGTACCATTTCTCTAGCCACATATCGATCGGACCAAGCTATTTATTTTTGACATCATGTCTAATCATTTTCTATTTATTTGAAACAAGTCAGTAGGCAAATAATTGATTATGACAAATTAAAAAAGTTTATCAACTTGGTTGATTTCAGAGTATACATATCCCAAAATCCACTCACCTATTTCCCAGCGGTCAAATCATCTGACTAGTTGCATTATTATTGACATCCGGCGGCATCCGTTTGAACGTAGCTGTACACGCATGTCAATAGTTATGGCAGCTTAAATAATTAATTCTTCTCGAAATTGTCACTATCTAGACATAATTAGTGACTAAGATAGTACATTAGCCACTTAATCTCATTTGACCAATCCGTAATATGTCACTCCAAACGCACAGCATCTATAATCGCTACACAGCAATACTACAGAGCTCCAGATAAGATGTGCATTTGCTTTAATACCCAATAAAAAATGCTACAAACCCAATTGAAATCAGAAGTAGCGAGTATCAAAAAGCAATGAAAATTTTGTGGTACATTTATCATGCTGCAGAAAACAATAAACAGACCACAAATATAGCATATTTTTCTTATTTTCCATGAAAACACATCTTGGTATTTAATTAGAATTGTCTACAAGGAGACACTTTTAATGATATGTCAAGATATGTTTTCATTTCGAAGCTAACTATTCAATAATTGTTGTCTGTAGATGTGTGAACAGCAGTGTGATTTTATTTTACCCAATTAAAATTTTGAAATACCCAATTGCTTCAGAAATGATGGAGTGAAAATACTCAATTCCTAATTCCTGATCTGGAGCCCTGATGCTATATCAAACTATCAGCCTGATACTTGCACACACAAGCCACTCACTAATATATGGGCAATTACTCTACCGCTGTGTATTATCTTCTATTTTTCTTTCGTCTTCAGAATATGTGAAACAGATTGTCATCTAACCAAATAACAACAGATAAACGCCGCATCTGAACTCGAATATAATGATAAGCAGCGAAATGACAGTAGCTGGGCCCGAAAACATATTACATCATACTTTGCATAACCCAACATCGATCATTCCCTGCCTGATATGTTTTGCACTGACCAACCATCAAATATCATCATCATATAGGATAATACTGTTACGCCTGAGTCTCCATATATCACATGCACTCACACTCAGCCCTTTTCACGGTCTAACATACCGGCTTCGTGTGATAGGAGAATGAACTAGGTAGGTTAAATTAACCGCATCATTGCCTCCTTCATTCAATACACATATTTCGACTGTATGGCAGATATTAGTAAATTCGGAAACAAACGAGTAAACGGTCATTGGCCTGACACTTTTTGGGCTCAAATTCCGGGCTTGGAAAGTCTTCAAGCCAATTCCTACCCTTAAATATAAGATCAAAACATGTATAGTATATCACACTCCGATAAGGTGATGAGTGCTTTATAGGAGGCTTCAAATTATAGGTTACCACACCTGCATAGATTCTCCTATATTTGGCGCACACTTTTTAAGCCTGAATAAATGCAACATTTATCAAACTTCGGAAATATAAGCCAGGCCGACAACCATCCGCCTACTTCATTAATGGCTATATCCCGGGTATAGAAGGTGTTGGAGCTAATTTCCACCCTTAAATATAAGCCGAATGAATTGTAAAAACACAACTATGCTCAACTGTTAAAAAACATATTTACTGGGATTGTAATTTCTGGATTTGCGAAAAGGTAGGTCGGTGCTGGGTGGGCTTGTGATGGGCGAATTTTTCGGCTGCAATTGAGCTAACTTTAGACTTTGTTGCTAGGACATTTTTGTTCTTATTTTTCATATCTC
The DNA here is from genome assembly GCA_029237695.1 of Conchocele bisecta. NCBI lineage: Eukaryota > Metazoa > Mollusca > Bivalvia > Lucinida > Thyasiridae > Conchocele > Conchocele bisecta. Next base: position 114,091,133 of record CM055266.1, read on the forward strand.
TGAACTGTGAGAAGCAGATGTCTCTGTCCTTCATGTTATGACAATTGTAGCCCCAAGCTACAGACGTTTTCGGCATGATTCGCACCAAAACGTCCGAAATGACCGAAAATCATGCACACGGTACGAAATGGTATGAGTCCGAAATGGTATGAGTACGAATTGACCTGGAACCGAACAATAACAACAACAACAAAAGCAGTTTTGAGCGCTGACCAAAATGAATGCTGTTTGTGTTAGAATGTTGCACGAACACACTATTCATTCTTTTAATAAATACTGGTTGGTGTTACCAAGAAGAAGCTTCAAAGCACTGTCTTTTAACAGCAACATTATACATGAACTACCTACACAAAGTAGCCTTTCTCCAGTTGGACATAGACGGGCGTGTTCAGTTTTGACTTCGAGACACAGCATGGCCAGATGCATGTTCAGTCTTACTTTGCCGAATAGGAATTTTCACTATGACACTAAAAACTACGATTTAATAGTCTTCAAAATGACGCATCTACTGATTAAATGGGTTTTCAATATTAATGGACTTGATCTGCCTAAGCGATTGGACCCAAACTGCAGCGAAATGACTATAAACGCTGGTTCAAAACAGGCTGTCAAATTTGCATGTGATTGTGTGTTGGATGGAAATCTCAAGTTATTGGATGATGTTATACAGAAAGACCGATTGAATGCAGTGTTATCGTCGTTAAAAGAAGTTCAGGATGACTTTAGTATAATAAATGAAGCTAATTATATTACGAGTGTATTATATGAGTATGACTGCAAATTTCAACAATTTGATCTGGATTTTCCCTCCTATGACAGTTTGTTTTTAGAAGTAAGCATCTTTCACTTGTATTCCATAGGGCATAACAATAATATCAGGTCTGTCGCTCGAGGAGACCATTTAACCAAGATGGACGTGTTTCGCATGCTGAACAATTCACCAAAGCCTGCTGTACATTTTGTTCAATGTAAGTTAAAGTTTATATGTGATTACTCGATATGTGATATGTTCTTCCGTAAACCAAACGCAGGAAACCAACTACATGAGTGGATTATCACTGAAATTACTTTCCACAATGCATATAGTATAGAAATTTAATTTTAAAACTGCCCTAGAAATGACATCAGGGGTACAGTACATGTAAGCTCCATGTTAATGATTGTCATCCATGCTAATGTTTATCTCATGCTATGACCTTTACATGTTAAAATAAGATGACACTTGCTATTTATATGATTTGTTACCAGATGGCGACCTAAATTGTACAATTTGGTGTTCAGCCATTTCCGTAGTTGCGAACGGTAACTCTTGCAATTACTCCCTCTCGTGGACAGTACGGGAGTAGATTGCAAGAGTTACCTTCGCAACTACCATTTCCGCTGTATATCAACCAACATATAAACCGTTGTAGATATGATAATTACAGGGATAAATGGGTTATTTTAGTGTAAAATCGTCAGAAATTATATGCCCTAGGCTATACCTATGTGTGCACATTAGAGACATAGTTGAACCGTATACGGGATAGAATTACAAAAAAAAGGGGAGAATTTATCAATTATTTTCTTCAATTTAATGATGAACTTGCTACAAATGTGTATACATATGTATATAGCGATAATATGTTCGCTAAACTGCATGTAAAGTCCAGCTCAACATTTACACTAGATCTATATAGTTTACCCTATGACATCTCAGAGTTCGTCATAGAACTGAAGATGCAAAATTACACCTGCCCCCACCCCTCCCCCCCACCCCATTGACATTGAACAATATTATGACGAGACACTGACCTTTATGTATGTCCAATTCATTGAATACGTTGTGTTTTGTTCAACAGTGTTTAAGTACATTCTAAATGTATAATTTATTCATTATATGTTATGTGCTTAATATGTTATTTAAATAAGACAAATGTTGCATTTCATAAATCTCATCCTTACCGAAATTCCGACGGGAGAACTGGTTTGGCCCTCACATACGCCTTATGTCTTTGGTATTTTGTATGTGACAGTTGAATCTGGTTATACCCCTTCTATGAGTATTACGATTATTCGTAATCCTATTTTAGGGGAAGGGGCCAAGTGACTTTAATGTGGTATGGACCTGGCACCAGGTCATGTTATTCTAATTTCAGGGCTGAATATATTTTTTCTCGATGTAAATATTTCATTCTGATTTTGGGATTTTCCCCCCAATGCAGCAGGTTAAAATGGGATTGAACCCGTTTGCCTGGCCTTACATGACCCTAGCTGTTGATAGGCCGTTAAACACCAATAAACAAACAAACAAACTGGTAACCGTCTGTATAATAAGGGCGTCAGCCGATATGCACAATACAAATGTATTTATATTAGTAGTATTGTAATTTGTATTGTAAGTTCCATAATTTTCTCACGCTTTAGTATGGTGATGAATTGATTATATTTCAAGCCTTTACATGTAAATCAATTGTAACAAGTGTGAGAAGCATAGCATTTCTTGAAAATGGATAATCCGTGATCTGAAAATTACGCAAAATGACATTGTAATCAGTGAACTTTCAGCCACCACCACAGCAAGCACATTTGCACAGTTCTAATACACTGATAAGATAATATACCGATCACAGTTCATGCAACAACCTCTTGCAAACAGTTTGACATAATTCCAGGATGCACTGTGTTCGGAACATTGTAAGTGTAAACAAAATAAAACCAATTTAAAGGTATTGTATGCCCACTCAGCAGGCACAACATGTTCTTTATATCAGAGATATCATATGAGACATTTTCTGGCAAAAAATATTAATATACATTCATTCACCATTACACCACGTGTTGATTGGCGTTATTATACATTTGAGACCAGCCTTAAATGTCCACACTGATATCAGTGTCGATAACCGTGTTTCCTTTTTTCAGGTGACTCATTTAATTAGTCTAAACAAAATTACAAAATATCATGCCTCATTTGCATATGAAAATAGCCCGATACCACCGCGCGTCACTATCAGTAAACTAAATATTACTAAATGATTATATCTGTATATCTGTATATAGGGCACTCGTAATTTTCAGAACTGGTGGAATAGTGACACAAGTATACACTTATTTAATTGCGATAAACATGTTGTGCCTACTGAGTGGGCTTGTACCTTAAATATGTGCCATAACTAGTTTGATTTGGCCTGTTGTTGTATTATCATCATTACTTATGTACCATCCGAGACACCTATAATCGTCCTACGTCAGTATTTCTTTGAAAACATTCTGCTGAGATTATTACTAACTGGTATTGTGCTACGAGTAATATTTATCTGCAAAATTTTCACCGAAACTAAGTGTGTTATGTACATCAATTCATCAAATATTTGTTACACATTCTAGTATTTCTGTGGCTGTAGTTGATGTTCTTTCAAATGATATTGTGATTGGAACGTGTGTGTCTGCTTGAAAACATATCTATATATAACATATAACACAACTGAAGTTGGTTCCATTTTGTAAGAGCCGTATGGCTGCCATTTTTAATTTCACAATTTCAAAATGGCCGCCATTGAAATTAATATATATTTAACGTCATGAGGTGTTTTTTATTATTATTTATTATGGATAAGAAATATTTGCATAATTATTTCAGTACATTTTAAAATGGCAGCCATATTATTTTTTAAAATGGCCGCCATTTAAACTTCACAATCTAATAGTTATTATACATGTTTAATGCAATGGTGATATTTCGTATGTTTCTTCTGCTTTTAATCGTAATACAATGAACACAAACTGTTGAGATTATTACTAACTAGTACTGTGGTACCAGACACCATTATCTTCAAAATGGCTGCAGGAAATAAGTGTGTCACATACATTGCCACTTCAAGGATTTACATATATTACGTATTGTTGTATTACGTAGTTACATGTATTACGAATTACGTATTGTTGTGGCTTATAGTTATGTTTCTTCGAATGATATGTTGGTTTGCACATGTGTTTTCCTTTAAAAAAAATATGAAAATATGGCAACTTATCCATTTTATCCAATACAGTGTATATTATAATTATGGTATTGTATATTGCATTTTAAAGGTAAATACTCATGTTCTCCATTGCTTCGTGAGAAAGCGTCTGTTACGGCGATATGATTCACCGTCTGCAGTCTGTAAGATCTGGCATTGCACTAGCAGACTGCAACTAGTCTCAACAGTTTGCTGTCTTTATGAAGTCCAACTTGGTCGCCAATGTTCTTTTCATTTTAAAGCTAATATGATTTTAACATAGCATTTCTTGCTCTGCTGATGGCTGGATCCGATCTTGTCACAAATCGAAACATGTACTGGAAATATCTGCTCACAAGTGGTCAGTAAACTGGATAGAAGCCGCTGTCCCATCAATAACTGTGCAGGAACTGTCACACTATGGCCTGGTACATAGTGTGATATCAGAGTTTCTTTGGCATTTCAGTTTCTATCTTCAATTAAACATATTCCTACCATTTTACCAGAACGTATTATCTTGCGCTCGTCTAAAACACGATGCAATACATACACTCCGCTTTTCACTGATAGCCCAAAGGACGGAGACCGGGTAGCAGCTGCTGCCGCTATCCCCGAGGGAGATCTTCAATCCAGACTCCCAGACAAATGTTTTACTGGTTTTTGATTTTGCGAAAATATCTTGGAGAAAGCAATTAATTTTATTTTCTGATTCATTATCTTCACTACAACAAGCTTTGTACAACATGAAGCTTGAACATCCACTTATCCGCCAAATCATGGAGCTACACCATATTTTAATTTCGTCTAGCAATGACATTATATTTTGTTGGCTTCCCAGTCATACTGGTATCAAGGGCAATGACAGGGCAGATAGTGCTGGCAATGCTGCCCTGGAGCTACCGACTTCTATTTTTTCTATTTGCTATCATAATTTTAAATCATCCATCAACTCGTTCATGTCCGATACAACTGGGCGAATGGACTCCTTACAGGAATCACAATTTGCCTGGTTTGGCCCTCAGGTACGTTTTTGTCTTTGGCTCTTTTGTTACCTGGGAATTGAATTGGGTTATTGCCCATTATAAAAGTAGTAAGATTATTACTGATCCTACTGCTTTTGGGAGGGGTCAAGTGATTCTGCTGTGGCGAGGACCTGGCATCAGATCAGGATTATTCTGATTTCAGGGCTGAATATATAGTTTTGTTATTGTAAATATTCAGTTCTGATTTTGGGATTTTCCCCCCATTTGTACATGTACTTGAAAATGTACATGTACCTGTACAGGTAATATATGGGATTTAGTACTAAACCCATTGACCCGGCCTTAAATGACCTTAGCTGTTGATATGCAAACAAACAAACAAACAAACAAACTGTACCCTGTACCCTGGGTTACTCGCAACTATTAAATGCACTGAATGCTCCTAAATGATACCAGTTTATTGGCCCCAAATTCTGTGTTTATTGCTTTACTAGCTGTATGTGAGTCTGTTTGTGAATGATACATGTGTGCATTTTGCATCAAAGCTCCAGGTAAGCTGCATATTTGCTTAAACAGTCAATTACAAAATGTAAAAAAACAACAACATTAAAATAAGAATCAGTCAGTACCAAAAAACAGAGCTCAAGATAAGATGTGTGTCTTCTCTTAGGAGTATTACACCCACTGAGTTCAAAATCAATGCATACTTTAGTTTTACTCTTGTGTTACTAAATTTATCATATGCTTTTCAAATGTAATACGGTATAGGGAATAAATGATCAAACAAAAGGGAAAGTTGAAAATTCACATATTTGAGCTGCCAAAAGCGGTGTTTGCTTTTTTTCCCAGCTGAAATAAGTGAATTTTCATTGTTGTTTTTTTTTGAAAATCACGATTATTTTATGCTAATTTTGTACTCACACGTAAAACACATTAACACGCACTTTATCTGGAGCTCTGAAGTCTAAAAGTCACTTAACATTGCTACTACCCAATTACCAATTATTGAATACATGTATGTATGTCAAAAAGTTTGGGAGTCACTATGGCTATGTTGCATTATAATTGCATATTATGCAGACAATATTAGAATGGGTATCCGTTATTTACCGTTTATTCAACCAGGTGAGCAGATTTTCGTGAAATAATGCACGAGTAATTTGGTCCATACGCGAATCAAACGAATGAGCGCAACGAACCGAGTTTGTTTAGAGGTAGGACCCAACCACGAGGGCATTATTTCAAGATAATCAGCTGACCTGGTTAAATAAACATTTTCTTACATTTCACACATTATTCTTCATAAAAACAAAGCTACTCCAGAGTAAAATGTGGTCAAGAGTTATGCGAATTAATTTCTGGAGGCGGGTCGTAGTGACAGCGACTGTCACGCGATTTAGAGGAGTGTCCGAGAACACAATTTGATTGGTCGAAGGAAACACGTCATTGCGACGTTACTGACGTGATATCTCCATATGGTAAACACGAGAGTGGCGTAAACTACCGCTCCCCAGTGATGTAATTGATATGTGTAAACTACTGGCTGAAATGTAAGAATTGAAATTAATCTTGCCGATATTATTAGCGCGTTTTTCGAAGGAAGGAGTGCATGCTTATGGCATACCCTCGGCGTCTTAGTCAGCGTCTGTCCGTCCGTCGGTCCGTCCTCAAAAATTCAAATGATTTGTTATACTTTATGTTTCCTTTCGCCAAACGTTTTAATATTTCACACCTATCTCTGAATATTTGGGTGAGAAAAAAACACTGACCTGTGAAGTGTCGTAGATATTCCAAGCGGTAAAATATTATGACTTTCGCTCTTGACAATGATTTTCTGCCCACTGCCCGCCTGCCGGACAGTACAACATTATTTCCCGTTTTTATTACGCCTTTTGAAGAAAGGAGTACTTATGTCATACTCTCGGCGTCGTAGTCAGCGTCTGTCCGTCCGTCTGTCCCTCTTCGAAAATTCAAAAAGTTTAATGCGGAGCTAGGGGTAAAACGTAGGTGGACAATTTTCTATACATTTCGTAGACCGACCCTGCAAGCTACACCAGTGTGTCTAGAAAAATACTTTGTATAGGTTTATGAACATTTCTTGACTTTGTGAGGCTTGACTAGTAGTGTATGATGTTATGTAGTCTTACATTTTTTGGCTATTCTTGTAACCAATTTTTTGTTTATCATCTTTAGACCACATAGAACAAAACTGGGATTGGTTCCTTCCATTTTTTTCGACAATTCCTATAGCCGCCATCTTAAATGTCAAAATTGCCGCCCTGAAAGGCTATATTCATTCTATATACACTTCTAATATAGGTAAAATGTTGATTTTTTTGTGTGTGGCTATATTAAACTTTTCGCCATACACAACATAACCGGTGTCATTTTATTTTTAACAACCCCCATGGCGGTTATCTTTGATTTAAAAATGGCCGATCGAAAATCCTATACACAATATTGTATTAATCATATCCACATTGCTAATGCATTTATAATATTGTTGTTTTTTTTGCGGCTATGTCATCTTGTTACTTGTTCACTACTAATTGTCGTTGAAAACGTTAGGTTGTGTTGAATTGTTTGGCTACATTTTTGGAACCAATGTTATTTGGATCATCTATAAAAGTCAAGCAAATGAAGCATGGGTTGGTTCCATATTTTTCTGAATTTCAAATTGGCTGCCGTGAGAATCGTACAATTTTTGTATAATCATGAATACATCATTTATACTGCAGTGTGTCCTGACTATAATCATACTGTGTATGAAAGGGAATTTATAGGAGTATGTAAATGTCTAAGCACTGTTCTACTAGTGGGTGGCATGTGATGGGTAATTTAACGATCGGGGTTCATCCTTTTTTGAATGGAGACTGGTTTGACCCTCACATACGTCTTTGGCATTTTGTATGTGACAGTCGAATCATCTGGTTATACCCCTTATGTGAGTTTTACGATTATTCGTAATCCTGTTTTAGGGGAAGGGGGCAAGTGCCTTGGTGTACGTTTATTTTGGGAGTTTCCCCTCAATGCAGCAGGTTAAAACGGGATCGAACCCGTGTGCCCGGCCTTACACGACCTTAGCTATTTATAGGCCGTTACACACCAATAAACAAACAAATGTACGTCCGACATGTTGGATATCAATATGGCCACTGCGTGTATGCAGGAAATACTGATACTGAATTCTCAGCGCTTGCAATCAGTTCCATCACCATTTGCAATATAATAATAATAGTCTTTATATAGTTGGTGTTTCTGAACGGCAGTGTTGGACAACAATCACAAAACTGTCAAATGAGTTGATTACACAATATCTATACCTTACACATAAGTGTATGCAAGAAAGTGTTGAAAAATGGCTATGTTGTGAAAAGGTTGTATTTTTGTCATTAAAATGCCACTTACATGTTCAATACGTGCAGAAGACATATGCAACATTCCAGATTGATTGAGAGAACATTGTTGGAGACATTTAATTCACAAACTCAATGGCTAAGTTGAAAGGTGTATTTTTGAGGATTTCTGCTTTCGTCGGGAAATAAAAACTAGGTGCACATGTTCAATATATGTAGAAGCTATCATAGGGGTTCATTACACAAGCTTCTAGCATGTGCAGCCTGTATGCAAATGTGTAGAAAATGGATATTCTTAAGAGGTCGAAAACATGTTTCGATATAAAATTGATTAGTATTAGTTCATTGAAGGTACAAAAGGCGTTGTCTCAATTGTTGACGACGTTATTGTTGATGGAAAAAACACGCAAAGAACATGACCGAAATCTTCACGACATAATGAAAACAAGTTAGATGACATGTCGCTGACGTTCCATGTACCGGTATTGGACATATCTTGACTGCATACGGTCTTAAACCAAACCAAACATTAGTCTGCAATCAAGGATCTGGACCCGCTACGTAATCGATCGTACTGAATTGGAAACACCCTTGGGCATGGTGAATTATTGTCCAACTTTGCCTTGCCCCAAACCACTTGGTATGGCGCTTTCCAAACTGTCAAAGACCTTATTACACAGCTTATTTAAGCATTCTCATGTTATGAATTTCCAGAGCCAGTGACACTTCAGGCGAATATCTAGTCTGGATTAGGTTGTGTTATGAAGGCAAGTTAATGGCTTATGTTACCAAAGCATTGACTCCCGCCGCAGAAACTAGATACGCCATGACTAAACTTGTATGTTTAGGCATTTTATTTGGCATGAAACGGTTTCATACATACATACTGTTCAAGTGGAATCGATTTAATTGCCTCTAATATTCATTATGAAGAAAACTCCCAGATTTCAGCGTATAATACTGCAGCTCAAGCAATAAAACATATCAGTTTAACGCGTTTCTGGCAAAAGCATACCAGTTGCTGATAGGCTGTACCGCAAGTCAGTACCAGACACATATCGCAACCGTATTAAATGTATCAATCACAGGTACATGCATTATTGGCGAACTTACCGCAAGATTCAAATCTCAAAGAAAGAGATGACCGATGTCCGGATGAAATGGAGGCGTTTTGAAATTACAGAGATGACCTGACAATATCAGATTCTCTAATCCTGAAGGGATACAAGCTTATAATTCCAACTGCACTCCAGTCCGAGATGTTACAAGCCATGCACATTGGCCATCTGTGCATTCAGAAATGCCTCAGACGAGCGCGAGATAATATTTTCTGGCCAAACATATCAGTAGATATCACTAAACTGGTAGAAATATGTTCAATTGAACATAGAAATCCAACGCCAAAGAGACTCCGATATCACATGGCGTACCAGGCCGCCCATGAAAAACCGTTCATACAGACATTTTCACTGGAAATGACAAGTACCTTCTGGTAACTGTTGACTGTTACAGCCGTTATTTTAACGTTAGGCATTTTCAGAAAAACAGAAGCTGCAGGTACCGTCCCATATTGGGTATACTCATATAACGGGTATATAATGGTAATTAACCAGCACAGTTTTGATTGGACGGCGGCTTCGATTCAATTTACATGCCACTTGTGAGCATCTATTGCCGGAAAATTAGATCCAGTCACCAACATAACAAGAAACGCGAGAAATTAAAAAAGCTAATTATTGGCGACACTATTAGACTCCAGCAAAAGAAAGAAAACAAACACTGAAAATAAGTACTTGAAGTCTGCAAAGTAATACCTGATCCTACATTGGTCAGACTCCAGATGGCTCATAATAACGTTGTAAAATAGGCTTCTCATGAAAACAAGGGATAATATCATTATTTGCGTTTGCAATGCAACACACAAGACATTGGACATTTCAGCGGCCATTTTGAAGATAATGATGGTTGGTATCACAGTACAAGTTAACTAGTTAATTTTGAATTGTGATTTTGTTAATAAAAGCATCAATGTTATTAAAATCTGCCAAGTTTAACATAGTACAATTAGTGGTCACTAAGAAGGGCCAATTTCAACATCCTCTACCAGCACTATTTAGTGACCATTTAAAAATGCGGCTGTTGATTCTATCGGTGTGCATATTGACAGACCTACACCAATGGTTAGCAATACATTTCCACTGTCGGACATGTGCAGGAATCCAGCTCAGATCGCCAGAAACCGCAGCCGTAGGTGAATATCTACCTACACCTATCGCATAGCCCTGTTCTGTATTGTATTAATACACGAGTAAGATTTAATACCCCAAATAGCTGCACCATAGGCAATAACTGACCAGACCATTGAGTCAAATAATCTCTTAAACGCATCATGAGGCACGCCACATATGTGCTTAGATTTCGCTATGATCCAACCTAGTGCTATACATGTACCAGCACTGTGCGCAATAATTTTTTCTGTGATATAATCTAATGTTTCACTAAGAATAAGACGAAGATATTTGTATCTATCAACAATGCACAGTTGTTCGGGTCCACACATATGGGAAAACAGTTCGATGCACAGATGGCGGTCGAAAATGCACAATATTACTATTCTGGTTATTCACGACCATGCTGTTTATATCACACCATTCATGAAGCATGTTAAGCATACATTGTAGATCCGCTTCGTTTGCTGCAATCAACACTATGTCATCTGCGTATACTACAATGGATAATACCTCGTCATCTAGCTTGACACCTTTACATAAGGCCTTAATATTTAGAGCATAATCATTGATGAATTGGTTAAATAATAGAGGTGACAGAGAACAGCCCTGGCGTAATCCACAGTGTTCATCAAACCACTCGGTTCGTAAACCGTTAAGACGGACACATGACAATACACCAGCATATACTGATTTAACGGCAACAATACTCACAGTAGCAAGCCTTGCCCACAGTTTGCTTCTGTCAATCATGTCATATTCTTTCTTAAAATCGATGAATGCACAGAATGCTATTAGTAATGGACAATAAATGGTCAATAGTACTACGATGTTTTCTGAATCCATTATGTTCATCTTCGATGTTAACATTATGTTCGGCCCACGTTGACAGCCTCTTGTTCAGAATAAAACAATATAGTTTATACATGCAACTAGTTAAAGAAATGCTACTATATGACAGCGGGTCCCTCGGGTCAGCCCTGCTGTACTTTGGAATTGGGTTAATGATACTTTTACCCCATTCCGTGGGAAGAATATTATGCAGATACGATACACTGACATCGTTACAAAATATCTGATGGTATATCGTCTAATCCACAGTCTTTTCCCCGCTTAGAATTAGCTATAGCATCACGAACTTCTTGAATAAATATGTTATCGGTGAAGAGAGGTTCAGATACACCAGGTAGTGCCTGATCAATATGTGGAAGATTAAAACTAATACGCCCATTCGGATTATACAATGAGCTAAACTCATGTGTCCATTTAGCCAGAACCGAGTGTACATCAATAACCACACTTCCACCATCCAGCACAACCTCCATTGGGATAGCTTTGCTATGCTCATGACCGACTCCAACTTTACCTATGGTCTTCCAGAACTGTTTAGGATTGGCTGATGCATCGTTCAGTAGCTTATTCTGAAAATTGAACCAGTAGATCCGTTTTGCTCTTTGAACCTTACGGTCAAATAATTTACGAGAAGCAACATAACGTGATTTGCTGATTACATTTGCAAGACTACCAACGCTACCTAACCATACATTTTCAGTCTCACACACTTTATTCCAGGCAGTGGCCAAATCATTACTCCACCACGGCTTACCCACCCTACGCCTCTTATTGGACAGACCGCACAATGTGTAAACCTTGCATATCCACAATAATGTGTTTTGAAAAATATAACAACACACATTTTGACGTGAAATATAAAGTTCAATGGCGGCCATTTTGAATTTGAAACGGCCCATACAGAATGGAACTGACTCCAGTTTTGATTTATGTCGTCTATAAATTATGATATGGCTTCAAGCAAAAACACACGTGCCGTTAAAAATATCATAAATAAAGAACATAACTATTTAAGCCACAACACTACTTTGTGGTAGTGTATATGACACACTTATTTTTGGCGGCCATTTGAAGAAAACACATTGCTGATGTATACCACAGTATGTGTTAACAGTATGTGTTCAAAGAAATATGATTATAACCAGCAGGAACATACAAAATATCACCATGGCGTTCAAAAAATGTACAATAAATACTGGATATCTAAGTTTGAAATACCCAATTAAAATTGCCAACAAATTGAAATCAGAAGTAGCGAGTATCAAAAATCAATACAAATGATATGGTACCTTTATCATGCGGCAGTTAACAATGAACAGACCACAAATATAGCATATATTTATTATTTTCTAAGAAACCACATCTTGGTATTTCATTAGAATTGTCTCCAAGTAGACAATTCTAATGAAATACCAAGATATGTTTTCATTTCGAAGAAAACTTCAATAATTGCTGTCTGTTGATGTGTAAACAGTAGTGTGATTTTATTTTACCGAATTAAAATTTTGAAATAGCCAAATGCTTCAGAAATGATGAAGTGACAATACTCAATTACTAATTACTTATCTGGAGCAGGAGAGAATTCTAATGAAATACCAAGACATGTTTCCATTTCGAAGCAAACTTCAATAAGTGCTTTCTGTTGATGTGTAAACAGTAGTGTGATTTTATTTTACCCAATTACAATTTTGAAATACCCAAATGCTTCAGAAATGATGAAGTGACACTACTCAAATACTAATTACTTATCTGAAGAACTGAATTTTCGTTATTATCAACCGTCCCATTATGCATAACGTTGGGGGAAATTTGTTATAATTTCTGTTTCCTTTCACAAAACTTTTTGACCACAAACACAGTATTTTCCAAATATTAAGTGGCTAACGGTAACCACAAGGCAACTATTACATGACTTGTTTATAAACGACTGGTATAAAAACGTTGAAAGTGTTAGCAGTGCGGTCAATTATCGAATATTCAAACATAAACATTAATTTGAACGATATTTAACTAAAATGCCTAATACCTTTATTGAAATTTAGAACAAGAAACCGTCGGTTACCAATAGAAACCGGCAGCTGGAAAAAAATACATTTTGATAGTAGAAAATGTAGTTCATGCAAAAAAAGATATTGGCGATGAATACCATTACTTGCTTGTTTGTGAAAACATTAAGCACGTACGAAAACAATATATCAGCACCTATCATTATAGTAGTCCAAATACTTTTAAATATGACAGGCTAATAAACACGAAAGATCGTAAAACGTTGATACAGTCGGGAAAATTCATACCACGTATTTTGTTTTATTCAGTTAGATCCGTCGCCCTCCCAGGACATATGAATATATATACATGTACCTATAAATTATCATTTTACTAGAAAGTAAACGGATTTGGACTAAGCTGATCAGATCACAGTGCAATAAAGTAAGTGGGTTGACTATTATTGTACTGTACTTATGTGGCACATGCATCCGCTTTTGTGATGAATTGTAATGTTCACGTAATACTAGGCAATATGTGATTAACTAATATGCGATATGTGGCTACATCGTGAATGGGTTATTTCAGACGGCAAGCACCACGGAAAATGCAAATGTTTGTCGTGGTGGTTGCAATTTGCATTAGCCGAATTCACATACTGATGAATATTTACCTTCTTCCACTTGCTGAAGAATATGTTGAGTAGTTGTCTTTGTTATATGTTTTTATTCATATTACATGTATCTTTGACCATATCGTGAATTGACATTTCAGACGGCAAGCTCGGCGACAAATACTGGTCGTCGAGGTTGCCGCCTGTAATCTCTCAAGTCACGAATTATGCTAAATACTTATTCTGACAAAAGTAAGAGCGTGTGCATATCATTGTATTAATATATTGCCTAGACTGGTTATTAATCTACAGTACGCAGAAACGTAAATGCTTACTAGTATATACATTAGCTGACTACGTGCGTTAACATATAGATCCATCACGTACTTTCAAATGTCGGTTACTAATGTGAGGGTAGAAACAACATGATATTGAAACAACGTCAGACGGGAACCGACTTGCACTCCATTAAATGACTTATGACCTAACTACTAGTATTAGCTTATTAGCTTATAGCCAACTTAGTTAAATACACACACATTATGGAGATCGAGTACTGATGGGTAAGGACATTTTATTCTTCCGCTATGTATTTGCAAATTCATGAATGTAATTATTATTAATAATATGCTAACTCTTATGTTTAATGCTAAACTATTCGAAGAGTGTGGTATATACATGCATGTACCAGTTCAAACATGTATTGTAGCTAGGAACGCTGACGCATCGGCCACTTTACGGTCCACTTTACGCTCAACTCCTTAATTTCTATATCTGTATACAACAACACATGACCTTTTACTTGAAAAAAAAAACAACACGAAATGTATAATTCACAATATATACGATGTAATATGGTATGCGTGAACCTGCATGGGAAACCAAACTGCACATATAATGTCAGATCTGGCAACCTACGTGTCCAAACGGCGTACAGTGAATACCCGGATCAAATTGCAAAATTGCGCGAGATGATACGAGTCTACACTGAACGTCGTGCTGAGTGTTGAACAGTGGATTCTCAGATCAGACTGAGCTAATGCCCCGACTGATCTGTAGCCCATTTCACCAACATTGCAAACTATACCTTTCTAGCAAAGTATACTTTGCAAGGCGTAATCATTTATTTTTCCTGAAATGCATTATGTCATATAGAGCTAACGACTGCATATATTTGATGATTAAAAGTATGCAGAATTATTATACTGAATTTATTACATTATCACAGCTAATGTAATAAATTCAGTATAATAAAAATTAATAAATTTAAACTTAAATTGAAAGTTTCTCCCTCAAAGTATACTTTGCTTGAAAAGTATACTTTGCGATGTTGGTGAAATAGGCTACTGGGATTTCACTGGTAACCTAGGCAAAAATCAACGTTTCGTATGGTGAGTCACTCATTTACGATAATGATATTCATCTTTCAGCCTTGTTTACTATTACATTGTTTTCACTTATACCTCATGATGCCATGTAAATTGGATCGAGTGTAAATAAATAAATTGAATTCATATTTCACACATGCTTTTCTTTTTATAGTCCACACATGACTTTCTCTAATGAGTCTCTATCATGCTGTGGTCGGGCGAACGCGACTATGGTGTACGAACGGGGTAAAAACTAAAGTTACAGGTGCAGCTATAAAAATATACAGGTGCACCTGAATATTTTACAGCTACACCTGTAAAATGTACAGCTGCAGCTATAAATGTACAGCTGCACCCGTAAAAAATACAGCTGCACCTGTACAGCTGCAGCTGTACATTTTACAGGTGCAGCTAAACATTTACAGGTGCAGTTGTAAAACATGCAGGTGCATCTGTATATTTGTATAACTGCACCTGTAAGTTTAGTTTTGAACCCTTTCGTACACTGTGTACCATGTACGAACTGTGTCAAAACTAAACTGTATTTTTACAGGTGTAGTTGTATTTTTTACAGGTGCAGTTTACAGGTGCACAGATGCACCTGTATATTACCTGTACATTTGTATAGCTGCACCTGTAAGTTTAGTTTTGACCCCGTTCGTACAACATACATGTACGTGACGACGTAACTTAACGGTAGGGGTACTTCCTCCTTATAGGAATCACGATTTGCCTGGTTTGGCCCTCAGGTACGTTTTTATCTTTGGCTCTTTTGTTACCTGGGAGTTGAATTGGGTTATTGCTCATTATAAAAGTAGTAAGATTATTACTGATCCTACTACTTTTGGGAGGGGGCCAAGTGATTCTGCTGTGGCGAGGGCCTGGCATCAGATCAGGATTATTCTGATTTCAGGGCTGAATATATAGTTTTTGTATTGTAAATATTCAGTTCTGATGTTGGGATTTCCCCCTCATTTGATCATGTACTTGAACATGTACATGTACTTGTACATGTAATATATTGGATTTAGTACTAAACCCATTGACCCGGCCTTAAATGACCTTAGCTGTTGATAGGCCGTTAAACCCCAACAAACAAACACACGACCCTGAGAGTGGGTGGTTGGTCGGGCGAACGCGATGGCCTAACGTAACGGTAGGGGTTCGTCCTTAAAGGTACATGCCCACGCAGCAGGTTACACTGTACTACTACTTTTCATTTTATGTCATGCCTTATGTGAGCCATTTGTCTACCCACTAACGAGTTATTTTTAATTACGGCGCGTGTTAATTGGTGTTAAATCGCATTTTATATGCCGCGACCAGAAAGGGTATTTTCCGACCTCGTGCTATTTTTAAACCAACACGCGCCACGTGACACGGTCAATCATATCACATCTTTGACATGCGCAGTGAAGTATCGGAAGTTGAGTAGAAAAATCTCTATTCGAGTCCAAATCTAAATCTCCACGTAACTCTTTCCATTTGGTGATCTGGTCGCCAATATTAACCACTCTCTCTCTCTGTACTGCCTGTCCCTCAGACATTTCGCCTCGGGGTAAATTTCTTATAACGTCTGTTTCCTTTGATGGAACGCCTTGATATTTCATACATGCATTCGTCAGATGACCCTCTATCATGCTGTAGCAAATCCATGACCCACCACCACCCAGCCCTTACCCCAAGGTCAAGGTCACAAACTTGGCACATTCATAAACTTAACGTTGGGTAAATGTCTTATAACTTCTGTTTCCTTTCATGGAACGCCTTGTTATTTCATACATGCATTCCTCAGACGACCCTCTATCATGCTGTAGCAAATCCATGACCCACCACATAGCCCTTACCCCAAGGTCAAGATCACAAACTTGGCACATTCATAAATTTAACGTTGGGTAAATGTCTTATAACTTCTGTTTCCTTTCATGGAACACCTTGTTATTTCATACATGCATTCCTCAGATGACCCTCTATCATGCTGTAGCAAATACATGACCCACCGCCCAACCCTTACCCCAGGGTCAATGTCACAAACTTAGCACATTCATAAACTTAACATGGGGTCAATTTCTTAGTATGCCCCCGCCACCGAATGGTGAGGGGGGCATATAGTGTTACCTGCGTCCGTACGTACGTAACGTACGTACGTCCGTACGTACGTACGTACGTCCCGAAACCTTAACGCTCGGGTAAACGCTCGGGTAAATCCACATTCGTCCCGCCCCCGCTAAGGCCAGGGTCAAGGTGCGTTGGAAACCTTAACGCTCGGGTAAATTGCTTATAAGTTATGTTTCCTTGCTCGCATCTGCTTCACATTTCACACACGCATTGCTCCAATGGTCCTCTACCGCCCTGTGACAAATCTACATTCGCCCCGCCCCCGCTAAGCCCATGGTCAAGGTCACAGACTTGGTGCGTTCAAAACCTTAACGCTCGGGTAAATGGCTTATAATCAAATATGTCTCGTTTTCTTTGGCTGCCAGCGGGGGCATTCGTGTGCCGACAGGCCACATTTCTAGTAACATCTGTTTCCTTTCATGCAACGCCTTGATATTTCATACATGCATTCCTCAGATGACCCTCTAGCATGCTGTAGCAAATCCATAACCCACCACCCAACCTTTACCCCAAGGTCAAGGTCACAAAGTTAGCACATTCATAAACTTAACGTTGGGGTAAATTTCTTATAACATCTGATTCCTTTGATGGAACGCCTTGATAGTTCATACATGCATTCCTCAGATGACCCTCTATCATGCTGTAGCAAGTCCATGACCCACCACATAGCCCTTACCCCAAGGTCAAGGTCACAAACTTGGCACATTCATAAACTTAACGTTGGGTAAATGTCTTATAACTTATGTTTCCTTTCAAGGAACACCTTGTTATTCCATACATGCATTCCTCAGATGACCCTCTATCATGCTGTAGCAAATCCATGACCCACCACATAGCCCTTACCCCAAGGTCAAGGTCACAAACTTGGCACATTCATAAACTGAACGTTGGGGTAAATGTCTTAACATCTGTTTCCTTTGATGGAACGCCTTGATAGTTCATACATGCATTCCTCAGATGACCCTCTATCATGTCAGTAGCAAATCCATGACCCACCACGTAGCCCTTACCCCAAGGTCAAGGTCACAATCTTGGCACATTCATAAACTTAACGTTGGGTAAATGTCTTATAACTTATGTTTCCTTCCAAGGAACACCATGTTATTTCATACATGCATTCCTCAGAACACCCTCTATCATGCTGTAACAAATCCATGACCCACCACATAGCCCTTACCCCAATGTCAAGGTCACAAACTTGGCACATTCATAAACTTAACGTTGGTGGTAAATGTCTTATAACATCTGTTTCCTTTCATGGAACGCCTTGATATTTCATAAACGCGTTCATCTGATGATACTCTATCGTGCTATAGCAAATCCATAACCCACCACCCAGCCCTTACCCCAAGGTCAAGGTCACAAACTTGGCATATTCATAAACTTAACGTTGGGTAAATGTCTTATAACTTCTGTTTCCTTTCATGGAACACCTTGTTATTTCATACATGCCTTCCTCAGATGACCCTCTATCATGCTGTAGTAAATCCATGACCCACCACCCAACGCTTACCCCAAGGTCAAGGTTACAAACTTAGCACATTCATAAACTTAACATGGGGTACATTTCTTATATAACATCTGTTTCATTTCATGCAACGACTTGATATTTCATACATGCATTCCTCAGATGACCCTCTATCATGCTGTAGCAAATCCATGACCCACCACCCAACCCTTACCCCAAGGTGAAGGTCACAAACTTAGCACATTCATAAACTTAACGTTGGGGTAAATTTCTTATATAACATCTGTTTCCTTAGATGGAACGCCTTGATATTTCATACATGCATTCCTCAGATGACCCTCTATCATGCTGTAGCAAATCCATGACCCACCACCCAGCCCTCACCCCAAGGTCAAGGTCACAAACTTGGCACATTCATAAACTTAACGTTGGGTAAATGTCTTATAACTTCTGTTTCCTTTCATGGAACACCTTTTTATTTCATACATGCATTCCTCAGATGACCCTCTATCAAGCTGTAGCAAATCCATGACCCACCACCTAGCCCTTACCCCAAGGTCAAGGTCAAGGTCACAATCTTGGCACATTCATAAACATAATGTTGGGTAAATATCTTATAACTTCTGTTTCCTTTCATGGAACGCCTTGTTATTTCATACATGCATTCCTCAGATGACCCTCTATCATGCTGTAGCAAATCCATGACCCACCACCTCGCCCTTACCCCAAGGTCAAGGTCACAAACTTAGTACATTCATAAACTTAACGTTAGGGTAAATGTCTTATAACATGTTTTTCCTTTCATGGAACGCCTTGATATTTCATAATGCATTCATCTGATGATACTCTATCGTGCTATAGCAATTCCATGACCCCGCGGCCATCCCTTACCCCAAGGTCAAGGTCACAAACTTGGCACATTCATAAGCTTAACGTTGGGGTAAATGTATTATAACATCTGTTTCCTTTCATGGAACGCCTTGATATTTCAAGTATGCATTCCTCAGATGACCCTCTATCATGCTGTAGCAAATCCACAACCCACCACCCAACCCTTACCCAAAAGTCAAGGTCACAAACTTAGCATGTTCATAAACTTACCGTCGGGGTAAATGTTGTGTAACTTCTGTTTCTTTACACTTTGAACACCTTGATTAGTGGGTGGCAGGTGGCAGCATGCGATGGGTAATTTAACGATCGGGGTTCATCGTTACCGGAATCCCGACTGGAGACCTGGTTTGGCCCTCACATGTCTTTGGCATTTTGTATGTGGCAGTTGAATCTGGTTATACCCCTTATAAGAGTAATCCTACCGGTATTACTTTTAAATAGGGGAAGGGGCCAAGTGACCTTGGTGCGGTATGGACCTGGCACCAGGTCAGGTTATTCTAATTTCAGGGCTGAATATGTTGTATCTCGATGTAAATATTCCGTTCTGATTTTGGGATTTTCCCCCCAATGCAGCAGGTTAAAACGGGATCGAACCTGTTTGCCCGGCCTTAAATGACCTTAGCTGTTGATAGGCCGTTAAACACCAATAAACAAGCAAACATACATGCATTCATCTGATGATACTCTAGCGTGCTATAGCAAATCCATGACCAACCGCCACCCCTTTCCCCAAGGTCACTGTCACAAACTTACCCCTTTCTTAAACTTAACGTTGGGGTAAATGTCTTATAACATCTGTTACCTTTCATGGAACGCCTTCATATTTCATACACGCGTTCATCTGATGATACTCTATCGTGCTATAGCAAATACATGACCCACCGCCTACCCCTTACCCCAAGGTCACAAACTTGGCACATTCATAAACTTAACGTTGGTGTAAATGTCTGATAACAACTGTTTCCTTTGATGGAACGCCTTGATATTTCATACAGACATTCCTCAGATGACCCTCTATCATGCTGTAGCAAATCCACAACCCACCACCCAACCCTTACCCCAAGGTCAAGGTCACAAACTTAGCATGTTCATAAACTTTACATTGGGGTAAATGTTGTGTAACGTCTGTTTCTTTACACTTTTAACGCTTTGATATTTCATACATGCATTCATGTGATGATCCTCTATTGTGCTACAGCAAATCCATGACGCACCCCACCCCTTTCCCCAAGATCAACATCATAAACTTATTGTTGGAGTAAATGTCTTTTTATAACTTCTGTTTCTTTACAGGAAACACCTTCATATTTCATACATGCATTCATCTGATGATACTCTATTGTGCTACAGCAAATCCATGACCCACCCCCCCCCCCCCCCCCACCCCCCCCCCCCGCCAATGCCAAGGTCACAAACTTAGCACATGTATACATGCATTCCTCATGTGAATAGCTATCATACTTTAGAAAATCACCAACTTAGTGTGTTCATAAACTTAACGCTGGGTTAAATTTTGTTTTCCGTCTCTTTTGAGGGAGCGCATTGATATTTTATACATGTATTCATCTTAATATGCTATATCATGCTATATCAAATCCACGACCCACATTCCACCACTGACCTCAATGTCAAAGTCCACCGCACACCCCTTATCCCAAAGTAAAATTATATAATATTCATGTTTTGTATACAACTGTGACAAGTTTGAATGAATGCTGCCAACAGGCGAGCTTCGTTGTCTTCTTACAACTCTTGTTATCTTTGGCTCTTTTGTTACCTGGGAGTTGAATTGGGTTATTGCCCATTATAAAAGTATGTAGTAAGATTATTACTGATCCTACTGCTTTTGGGAGGGGTGCAAGTGATTCTGGTGTGGCTAGGACATGGCATCAGAATAGGATTATTCTGATTTCTGAGCTGAATATATAGTTTTTTTTATTATACGACCGTTTTTAAAAAACGGTACGTATTATATTTTACCGCAGGGCGGGCGGGCGGCTGAAGAAAAGGTGCATAGTTCGTGTACACAACTCCTCCGAAACCGTTCAGTCGATCGATCTGAAACTATACACACGTCTTCAACATATATTGAATATGTGCACCTTGGTGTTTTTATGCCGAAAAAAATATTTTTTAACAAAAATATCACCTTTTTAACTTAGCCATTTTTTCTACATTTTTCTATACAGTTCTATATAGGGTACAGAGTTTGTGTACACAACTCCTCCGAAATCTTTCAGTCGATCGATCTGAAACTATGCACACGTCTTATACACATATTGAAGATGTGCACCTTGGTGTTTTTATGCCGAAAAAATATTTAGTAACAAAAATATCACCTTTTTATCTTAGCCATTTTTTCTACATTTTTCTATACAATTCTATATAGGGTACAGAGTTTGTGTACACAACTCCTCCGAAACCGTTCTGTCGATCGTTCTGAAACTATGCACACGTCTTCTACACATATTGAAGATGTGCACCTTGGTGTTTTTATGCCGAAACAATATTTTTTAACAAAAATATCACCTTTTTAACTTAGCCATTTTTTCTACATTATTGTATCCAATTTCCTATCATTTCTACTTTACACTCTACTTTTACATCTCTGTCTAAATTAGTATACACGTTTAGCACAACGAGATGAAGAAATAATGCTATAGACTTTCAAATTATCATTAATGTTTCTTGCCTTGGTGACAGCTTCACATTTCTGCATCTTCGCTGTCTGGCCCATATTCGATGGGCGTATTTTGTGACTTGCAGCACTCTTCTTGTAAATTTTCAGTTCTGATTTTGGGATTTTCCCCCCATGTGTACATGTAGTTGAACAGGTACATGTACTTGTACAGGTAATATATGGGATTTAGTACTAAACCCATTGACCCGGCCTTAAATTACCTTAGCTGTTGATAGGCCGTTAACCACAACAAACAAAAGGAACGAACGAACGAACGAACGAACCAAACAAACAAACAAACAAACAACCCTCAGGCTCCATCAAACGTTTTGACATTTCACACTTGCCGTTCTCTAACGATTCTCTATCATGCTGTGACAAATCCATGACGCTCAGATCCCCGCTATTTGTGCTGCCTTAAGCTTACCGTTGGGGGATTGTTATAATTTATGTCTCCTTTCACCAAACGTTTTGAAAGTTCACACATGTATGCGATTGGTAATTTAACGATCTGGGTTCATCCTTACCGGAAGCCCGACTGGAAACTGGTTTGACCCTCACATACGTCTTTAGCATGTTGTATGTGACAATTGAATCTGGTTATACCCCTTATTTGAGTATTACGAGTATTCGTAATACTATTTTAGGGGAAGGGGCCAAGTGACTTTGGTGTGGTATGGACCTGACACTTGGTGTGAACCCGTTGAACAGGTACATGTACTTGTACAGGTAATATACGTTCTGTTGCCTTTCACCCTAATTCTTGATATTTCATACATGCCTTCCTCTAATGGTTCTCTATCATGCCATGAGAAATTCACCACTCTCATACCCCCGCTAACCCGTAGGTCAATGTCACAATATTAGTTATTTAATAAGTCTGACATCACTTTGTAATAATGCAACTGCATTACACTCGTGGTTATACAATATGGAGTTTCCATGCATTACACTCAGGGGGTGTGGGGGGGGGGGGGGCGAGGGCGAGTGCGAGGGGGTTCATTTGGACGTACGTGACTAATGGAGATCCTGATCCGTATAGTTTGTTATGGGGTTGCACTGGACGCGTGTGTCACAGTGTACCTGTGGTCAGCCGGGTCTCAAATTCGATATTTAATTATTTTGCATGTAAAATTACTATGTATATGCTACATTATGTATATATGTACAGAGTGCATATTAAACTTCATATTTTCACAACGGTGATATAACAGCATGAGTCAGCATGGGAAACAAATCTTGAATTGCGAATCGGTTGTTGGCTAATTGTCAGCTGCAATATTCAAGGGCGATCAATACGGGGCGCCATGCAGGACAGGTTAATTATGTGTACACAATTGAGTTTTGTAACACTAAAAATCACAAAATTCAATTCTGTGTCACAAAATTCTCAAAATTCAATTCTGTGTCACAAAATTCAATTCTGCATACGTTTCGTATACAAAATTCATTTTTGTTATAAAGGATTCAATTTTGTAAGACAGAATTGAGTTTTGTGAAGAAAATTCAGTTTTGTGGGACAGAATTAATTTTTGTCCACAAAAATTAGTTTGCGTAGGATAGTCTATGTCATCTCTACGTTGATTGGTTGAGATCGGTCTTAGTCCATTTTACTAGATGGTGGAGTACACTTGCAGGTTTAAATATTTCAATGCGAAAATATAACCCAATATATCAATATTATACTTCTTTATGGACAGTTATTTTGGTTATATTATGATTACAAATGAGTGGTCACACCATATAAGCATATATACTTTGAAGGAGAAATAAGAAACATATTCAGAATTTTCCCTCAATTATGTAAACAGGGTCAAACATAAAGTAGCCGGGACATAGCTAGACCTGAGAGCATGCCCATATATAGAGAATACCAGGCTAGTGTATTTTGATATCAAGTTGATCAGGCAAGGCTAGGAAACGCGTAGGAATTCCGAGGCTTGCCTCGGAATTCCTACCGTTTCCGAGCCTGATAAACTTGATATTAAAATACACTAGCCTGGTATTCTATTTATCAGGTAACGTTTTATGCTCGAAAATGACATTAGATGACGTCGTATTCTAACAGTAGATCTAACCTTGTGAACCAAATGGTATTGGATCTGTGTCTACTAGTTGCGAAGTTACGCGTTCGCAACTATGTGTCTACATGCATTATTTACAGTATACACCATCTTAGTATCCATGGTATCTACACAAATACTACAAATGGTTTCCTCAAATGGCCCAATACACACATTCTGTTTATAAACACAGACAGCAGTCAGAACACAGGCCACAGCGCGTGTATTATTGATTTAACTGGGGCAGATGTACCTTGCGATACACAATAAATGACGTCAGTACACGCGGGAGATCTACATGTACATGAATTATGTGTACAATTATAACGCAAATGAGTTTAAATACGAATGGGTTTGTCAACGTTTGACTGTTTGGAGATAGTTGAAGCAAAATGGCAGAATGAGAAATGAATCATCGGCAGAATGAGAAATGAATCATCGACATTGAATGTGTAGATCGGCGACCGTGACCCATTTCTCCAGTGCAGTTTCTGACCAATGGTAGTCCTTCTTACATGCGTGTGCAGAATTGAATTTTGTGACACAGAATTGAATGTTGTTACACAGAATTGACAGAATTGAATTTTGTGACACAGAATTGAATTTTGTTACACATAATTGAATTGTGTGACACAGAATTGAATTTTGTTACACAAAAGTGAATTTTGTGACACAGAATTGAATTTTGTGACACAGAATTGAGTTTTGTGGCACAAAAGTGAATTTTGTTGACAAAATTGATCCATTTCCCACTTGGCGCCCCGTAATCAATGCATATGCGGACAAAATTGCGCAATTGCGTGTCTGAATATGCATTGGTTACCATGGCGATTGCTGTACAGCGAATGCCCTGATCGGGCTGCGGACATGTGCCGTTTGATCTGGGTCTACGCTATTCACACAGACGTACCTACAGTCTGTTCCACGTGTTGCTGCCGACTGTAAATATTGTATGCCCCTTATAAGTGGACCATCCTAACAGCAATAGTTTCTACTAAAAATGAGCAGGTTTGAGACCATTCAAGTAACAACAATGCAAACTCGCATTCACACATCGAAAAAGCACTGAAAACGTGACAGCCGGTAATTATAATTTACATGAAATCGAAATTAACCATTTTCATCTAAAATGGCCGCCAAAATCCAAGATGGCGGCCAAACCCCACGTACATTCCCCGACCACACTAAATATGTGCGAACTACATCAATTATTGGCAAAAAATAAGTCCGTTTTTGGTTGAACTGTGTTCTAAGAGTAACATATAAGATGATAACATGTTTATAAATACGTTTAAATTGGGAATGTATGTAAAACATCCAATATGGCCGCCAAATATCATAGTTGCCCATCCAGACCATTTCTGTGAGTTTTAAAAACCCTGTAACATCAAAGCAAATTTGCATTTACACATTGTAAAACGGTATGAAAACATGATAATCAATGGTTGCAATCTATAGAACATCGGAACTTGCAGCTTCGTCAAAAACTGCTACCAAAATCTAAGATGGCCGCCAAAATTATAACAAGTTCACCCACCAAGCCAACCCACCACTAACACAATCAAACTATAGTTACGTTGCAATGTAGTGTATATAAACTTCATCACCTTGTTCCATTATCTAGACGGTCAGTGACACATATTGTGATAGCCTAAATTACATATATAAATCCAAGATGGCTGCAAAATGTCAAAATTTCTACACTTTACTCCATGCTTGTCCTAAGACATTGTATTTGAGGTAATTAACGGCAATCACAAATTGATGAACTAGGCAAAAATTAACTGTATGGTTATCATGTTGATAAACACATAATTTTAAAACATAAAACGATCAGATAGCATTGTTTATTAGGAAATTCTGCAAAACTTCAATTGATTTAAAATGTCACAGCATCCGTCAGTTCATTGGTATTGGGGATGAAAGACACGTGGGTCAAAAACCGGTACACAAAGTTAACAGTGCGTATGGCCACCATTTGAGTCGATACTATATTTATATTATATGTGTTATATTTTGTAAAAAAAAACAGAAACAGCGTAGCTATGTAAAAGACAGAAGGTTGTAAGTTTAAAGCCCGCTAGAGAATTTGAAACTATCTTTCATAGTAGAATAATTCCTTACCACTGGTCTGTCGGACCATGCTTTACATTATGGTCCCGTCACTATATGACATTAGCCGTTGCTGGGACGTAAATCGCAATCACTTTCATTTTGATAGTATTTTGTTCTGAATTTAATTCTATCAAAACTATTAGTACTAATCATGCAGTGGGTGTATATATGTGCGTTATTAATACTAAATAGTAAAGTACATGTGTAATTGCTATACCCTATTGTATAATATGTGACACCTGCGGATTAATAGCTATTCGCATATATCGCAACGTTTACAATATTGTTTATATTCATTGTACAAATCTATATCAACATACATAATTTAGTGTCGCAGGTAATGCATTTAATGACTGACGAACATCATATGCCCTGGTCAGACTATGCGGCTGCGCAGAATGACCTGAGCATATTATGGTCGGTTATGCCACACAACGACATGTATATACAGTCAGCCGGGTGTCCATATATGCAGGTAGTACGATTGTCGTTTGTCTATTATGTCTGCTATCTTTGTCACATATGCTTGTTGAAAATGTATTTTGTACTACTTCATGGGCCATATGGCTTAAAAGTGTTCAATAAAACAAACATATTTATGTATCAATGACTTCAGCGCCCTATGGGGTCTAGAGAGTAGGCGGACACCCACGGGGATTTTTAAACAAATTAAAAATCGACTGTCCATTCCAGATGGAATTAAATTTACATCTCAGAAAGCGGGAGAAACGTTTTCGTGTGTAGTCAATATGACTGACGGACGGGCTAATGTACATGTACCCCGTACTAGAAGGTAGTAGGTCTATGGGGAAATGCTGCGCTGACCCCAACTCCCTCGGCTGCCCACCGCCGCCACTGCACCCGCCCCTACAACCAGAGAGAAAATATTGTTAGGGGGTGTCCGATTACAAAGGTTATTGAGCGGGCTACCCGTTTCGGCCAAGTCCATGTATTTACTGGCGGTACTGATTTCTTTTTATACAAGTTTCTTCAAATTTTATAAATGTTCGCATTTATCAGACGTGCTATGTAGATTCCTTCATATATTCGTTATTTTCGTGACTGATGCCCGCGCGACAGCATGCGTATTTATTTATAAAATGGAATGTATATTTGTTAAAATCGAAAGTGGCCAACAGAACATTCAAAGCCACACAAATATAATCAAAGGACTGAAAGTCCTAAAATCCTTCGCAATACGTGCTTGTGGAGGACACATATACTAAGAATTCATTTGTTGGAAAGTACATTGTAGTCTTAAGAATTGGCACCAGGAGGGATGCGGAACTTTGTGGATAGATGTATTGCGGCTTGTCAGTAGTTGAGACAGCAACTATTCAAATGGTCAGCTACATACAAGTTTCATTTGCTCAATAATTTCCCGACTATATATACTCACAGGATATATTGCTTTGCCATATGTTATTATACACTAGTTCTGAAATATATATGCCTTACCATAGTAACCATGGTAACCAATATTGAAAAACACAAAAATAGTATTTGTTGAAAAGGTGTTTACTTTTTGAAAATCAATGCAATACACCCGAGTACTGTTACCATCTTAAAATACACTTAACATGTGAACGTTTAATAATATTGGTTGTCATGGCAATCATTTTAATTTCACACAAAAAATCATATATACTCCATTTAAAATCAATATATTCGTCGAATCAGTATACATTATCAATGCTGCAAAAACAATATTTATCTTGACAAACATGATTGTTCAAAGTAATTTCACCTTGACCTTGGACATGAAGGCCACATGGGTGTGGTACATGTATGGAATGAAAATATGGATGATGATAAGGAAGTATATGAAGTTTGAAGTCAATCTGACTTACGGTTGCAGAAAACTTTAAGGCAAATCGTACGGATAAAAATGTCTAAGTAATTTGACCTTGACCTTGACCTTGGTAATGAAGGCCGCATGAGTGTGGTATGGAATGAAAATATGGTGGATGATAAGGAAGTATATGAAGTTTGAGGTCCATCCGACTTTCCGTCACAGAGAAAATGGGTACCCAAACTCTTTAACGTGGACGGACGGAATTACGAAAACTATATACCCCTCGACATACTTTGTATGCCGGGGGAGGGGGGTATATCTATAGTTTTGTATACACAGTTTAAACTTTATATATTTTACAATAATTACAAACAAGAGCGAGCAGTCATGCATGGAACACGACAGGTGACATATGTCATCAGTCCCTTTTTTCTGTCACAGTCATAGCTCAGGAACTAGACTGGTGACATATGTCATTAGTCCATTTTCTCATGACACAGTCTCCTAAATTTAAAATTCATATCATTTTCCAATTCAAATAGGAATCCTCAGCGATTTGTAACCCGGAGGATATAACAAAAACGTTCTACTTTCACTTTCATTTCAGCTAAACATTACATTTTAATTTATTGAGTAAATGATGCCGAAATATTTATTTAAATTAATATCTAATTATTTAAATATACTTTTTTTAATTCATAATACAAATAATCTAGAGATAATGATTATCCTTATTCAAACTCAAAACAACGTTTCCTTTGTGAAGTGTATCGTACTGTATATGCTGAGTAACGTCAAGTCGCAAGACTGTCGGCAGCTTATGCGCTAACACACACGACGTGTAATTATCAAAAAATTGCTAGCACCTCTTTGGAAAGTTTGGATTTCCGCGCGAACTATTTTACTAAATTCATTATAGATTAGTTGATTGTTTAAGTAAAATGGACACTGATTAATAATATTGATGGCTCAAGATGATTAAAACAGTATGTAACTGTCAAAACACAATGTTTCTGCTTTAAATCATCATCATTTCGCTTTCCAATGTCGGATTTTATCGAGCCATTGGCCTATGTAAAGTTTTGAATGTAAGCTTTAATCTGATTGGTCATTCAAGAAAAACGTCACAGGGAAATTCCGCCCCCTACTATATCATTGCGCAAAATATCAACATACATAACAGAGAACTCATATTAAGACATAACCGTTAATAGTTTATAAAGTATACAAAAACTTTTGCAATAACACACATATAGCACAAAAAAGAAAACAACACATGTATTACGCTGAAACGGTAAGATAGCTCGCTGTTTTACTGTTGTTGAACTACTTTTTTATGGCGTAGTACCGCATGTTTTTCTAAAGCTAAACCCGAAAACAGTGACACTGCGACCGCCATTTAACTCATTAGCATATCTGCAATGACTGAGAATTTTCATATAGTTACTACCCAGTGGGCACACGACGTCAGATAGACGTCGGACTGACGTCGGTTTCCGACGTCGGATAGACGTCGGATCATGTTCGAAAATGAAGGTTTTTTAGACGTCAGAATCCGACGTCGAACGAACGTCGGAATCCGACGTCGAACTGACGTCAGAATCCGACGTCGAACGGACGTCAATATCCGACGTTGTATATAAGTCTAATTCTGACGTCATTTCAACGTCGGATTCCGACGTCTAAAAAACTTTCATTTTCAAATATAATCCAACGTCTATCCGACGTCAGAAAACGACCTTTATCCAACGTCTGGTTCTGACATCAATTCAATGTCAGGTTTTATCGTCTAGAAAACTTTGTTTTGCATTGATTACTTGATCTACAGTTTCACTCTGGATCAACTAATCAATATCCTGGTTTGGTACCTGGTCAGTAATAAACACATATTTTGGCTGGCAAATGTATTTTATTGTACTTTCACATATATTTTTGCCATAAATTTATGGTGCGATTCGTTACTCGATGGAATCATATAGCAGGGACTTAGTTCACTTTAACCCTTATCCTGCTGCAGACGATAATCATGCGGATGGAAATTGCTGAATATTCATCATTTCGCGATAAAAAAATACCTCTAGGCATTTCATTAGAATTGTCTCACGAGACAATTCTAATGACATGTCAAGTAATCTTTTCATGGAGAACTGGAACTGTGTCCACGGATACGAATGCCCCCCACTGGTGCATCGATGGTCAACCATAAACGTATCGTCCACTTCCACCTCGGGTTCCGAGTCCGCGTCGGATCTACGAATGCGTGAATTGTACGTATCCTGAAGCGTCGCCGGCGATGTCTTGGAACGAGCTTGTTTCTGATTCGTTTTCATCTTAGCATCGTGCTTCATTCGTCGCTTCAGCAGTTCTTCGAGAGGATCCTTATTAGAATCCCGTTTACTTTTCACAATTTCTCTCTGCCTGTCTCTGTATCGTCTCAATCGTTTCAATCGTTTCTTCATCTCGTTCTGTGCTTTACATATTTCCATGGCCGTACTGTGTTTCAGTGTATCCAAGGATGCCAGCGTGATTTCAAACATTCATTGTTCGATAATATTGGCTCGTTGGGAAGATCGATCGGCTTCAATCTCTTCCATTTCTGTGTTGCTCTCGTATGTGTATGTCTTAGCGTTGTCTGAAATATACATAAAACACAATTATGAAAGCATACAAATGTTTGCATATCTTTAAGTATTAGCCCTTACATGATGTATACCTCCATAACGCCAACATGTGCAAACAATGTATATCCAGATGAGACGGCTCGTCGTCTCATCAGGATCTGCCGCATTTGTCACTATTATTCGCGACGAGCTACGACTAGCAAACAACGTCAGTACGACGTCGTAATCCGACGTCGTTTCGACGTCGGGGTTTCAACGTCGGGCTGACGTTGGATTTGAGTCGCCGACGTCGCGGTCTGGATCCGACCTAGATCCGACGTCGTACCGACGTCGTGTGTTTGCTGGGTAAAATTAGCTCGGATAAAAATACACAGTAACGGATAATTTTGCTGTGAATGTTCTGTTGGCCACTTTATATATATATATTGTTTTTCAATAACTTTAATGGGTATATATATATTGTTTTTCAAATGATAAACCCATTATCAAAGTATATATATATATATACCCGACATTGACATATACGTATTGCAGGTTTATATATATAAAAACCTGCAATACGTATATTTCAATGTCGTGAAAATGTGGAGATGTAACATATAATTGTTACAACACATCCCGATACAAATACCGGCAGTATATCCTCTCGTCGGGAATAGTTAATTTGCAAACGAAATTTGCAATTCAGTTTTGTTGTGTTTCAGAAAAAGTACATTCAGCGCCTTTGTAAACAAAGGAATTAGCGGCCAACACAGCCATGCTAAAAAGCACCGTGGCGTACGTACATGTATTTTGAATTCATATCTGCACACTATAACCCACAGGTTGAAGTAACGGACCAAGGTCTATACATTTATTAAATATATCTAAAAGTATGAATAAGTGAGAAAAAAAATAAGTTGAAAAAAAAAGAAAAGAGTTTACTCCCTGTTAGAACACATTACCAAGGTGCCTATGTTTTTAATGGTCCGTACGCAGACGGCCTCGAGACAACGGACGCACACGAAGCAGTCAGCCGATTTATATAATTTCCGCCAATTGCAGAAGTTATGCAAATGTTGGTCCTCCGCAACGATATATTCCACGATGCGCTATGTCAGCATGTTTTCGAGCTAGAGATTATTTTGTTCAACAACATTCCGCATTTATCTTTAGTCGTAATACTTCGGTAACATTTTTCTGGCCTATATTACTATATGAGAGCACAAACGTCTGCTTTAAACTACACTTTTACGTCGTTCGGGCCCGTTAAGAAACAATTTGCATAGAAACAACATTGTTTCCAATCAATCCTACACGTATACCCGTCCAATGTTTCACGACAGGCAAATGAATCACACGGACATTTCTATAATTTCTCGGGATGCTATGTTGTGTAATCTTGATAGGTTTTCCCGATGACGTGGACCATCGCTAAGCTTATGGTTGGCTGATATTCGTGGAGTGTCACGCGTAAGCGTTATGTTACAATGACCGGTTACCAACAGGTCACCTGCTTACCTTGTAAGCGAAGCTATTAAACGGTACCAGCTGACGAGTCATCTGGAAAGCCAAAGAAATAAATGTGCTCGATGTCTTTTTACTAGAGACAAATGCGGAACTTTATTGGAACAAAATAATACATAGCTCGAAAACGCGTTGTCATAGCGCATCGGGGAGTACATCATTGTTGAGGGCTAACATTTACCTAACTTCTGCAATAGGCAAACATGATATAAAACTGTTGATTATTTCGTGAGAGTCCGTTGTCTCGAGTCTGTCTGTGTACGGTCCATAAACACATAGGAACCTTGTTAATGTGTTCTAACAGGGAGTAAAGACAAGTTTTTATTACACTCTTGTGAATTATTTGCACACGTTTTGCTGTGAGAGAAAACCCGTAATCAACTCCTTACAAATACACCGTGAAGAGAACATCCGTAATTGCGCGCGTCATTTCTTGGAAACCACGAGCTACCATGCAAAATGTTTAATTTTTATCATAGTCAAAATAATGTTATTTGAAAACTTGGAGAGCCTCGACTAATCTACAATGTTAATGTGATTGAACACATTCCAAACATGCACTCAAATATATCGACTTCATAGAAACAGCTGCGTAATTTGGATTTAAAAAAGATTACATGACGTCACGTTTGACGTCAAACAATTTGACGTCAAAACGCGGGAAACACGTCGTTGTGTAACTATTCATGCGCACAACCCAATTCATTGATTAAAATCTCAAAAATAGACTAAATGTGCATTATGTAAGTGTAATAAATAGGATATTTCATCGTACATGTTTGAATAGCAGAAATAATACACTCGTGTCCGTCGGCGTCCGTGCAAGCAACTTGTTCGCTACGCTCACTCGTTGCTTACGCGGAAGCCGACGCACACTCGTGTATTATTTCCCGCTATTCAAAATGTACTATTGAATATCCTAGTAAAATATATGTTATACATTCATATAACCATATTTACAAGTGGTCGTTTTAAAGAATATTTACATTGTTATCAAACGGCAATCGTACTCGTACGGCTGATTCAATGTGAAAATAGGACAACCCCCTAGTTGCGAACGTAAACAAGAGTTACCTTCGCAACTAAAAATTACGTGACAAGGTACATGAAAGTGGTAGCAGATACAGATACAAACCAGTAGGCTACATCCTTGGTGGCTACTCTTATGTCCGCAGTAAATATGCTTGTGACACAATATCAACACACAAAATACTAAAGCATGTTTGGGCCAGTGTCAACATGATGCGATATGCCAGGAGCTGCGTATATTTGGCACTACTATAATTTAATTTTTACATCTGAAATTTTCCAAATTATGTTTTATGTTGAACAGGCGAAACAGTAAAATACGGACGTGGGGCCCCTGGCCATCTAATTATTCATGCATAATTGCTTAGCATGTACAAGCCATCACCAAGTTTTACCTCTTATTGCGTTTGACACATACCCACTAATAATATGACAAACACATGCATAAAATTTGGTACAACATGATGGGGAGACATCTGACTACAGCGAGCTATGCCGTGTTTTCATCAAATGTATATACAAAGACTGATATCTGAAGGGTTTGTTGACCCTTTGTTAAAATGTTTGAGAATTCAGTAAACACTGTGTAACAGTATGAACAATACACAGTGCTGTAAATTACCTATATTTTCATAAATACTGTATCGAAACCAGTGACTTGTAAGCAGTTATCTCAGTGTATTGTCACTACTGTCTATACTTGCCTGCTATGCAAGTATAACTACGTTTTTTATCTGTGGCATATGCACTTCTAATTATAGATAGTGCATCAGGTTGACATTTTACACATTGAAAACGTGTCCATTGTATAGTTTGTGAGTGATGGTAGAAATGCTCAGATATCTAGCTTTTTGTGTAGTCTGCTGGAATAATATTTATAGGACGTGATCGTCATATATATATACGTGGAACGTAATTCACCAAATTTATTATATTTTCTGTCATATTATTTGCTGTAGGTCTCAACCCCTCCAAGTGGTGAAACTGTCCGATAACATGAACAAACTAAATTGGCGGAGAACGCAACTCAATGCTCTTTATAATATACTCTAAGACGAACAGGGTGGTTATTGGATCAATTCTGGGTAATGTACGTTTGACCTCGATGGCAAACTAATCCGACGTCTTTAATAGCCGCCGGCATTTTAGTTTTGATCTGGACGTATGTGGCCAGAGCGTGATATTACATCATAACTTTGAGCTTAAAATCAAAATGTCATATATTTCTTTCTTTCTCATAATTCTATAAACGTCAGTCATCTTTGAAGCAATATTGAATGGAATATACATCACTGTGACTTAATTGTAATGTACTTAAAGGTGACTATGATTGAAAAACACATTATATATATATTCCACTATATATATACATGTAGTCACTTTCTATATTCTTGTGATTTCACGAGTCCCGTATATTAAAACAACATCTGTAACTTGGCGGCCATTTTGGATATAATCTTGAAGTACATTGCATACAGTGTTTAAGTACATTTATTTAAAAACATAGTTCAAACCGAAAGTCAATATATTTATTGAAAGGTTTTGACATTATTTATGAAAGATATATGAAAAATGCACATTTTATTTCATGGCGACCATATTGCAGCCATATTGACGCTATATGCTACTATTTCTCCAGCAAAACTAAATAAATTTACGTCCAAATTCATTCTGACTGAAATTCAAACAAAACCAGTACATATGTTATTTTATTCTCAATAATGATACTGCCTGTGATCTTGGTATTTTGGCGGCCATATTGGACGCCATCTTGAATTGCGACTTCGTTCCGCAGATTTCTCAATGTAATGGCATCACGCGGATCAGTAATCTAGAGACCAAGACGAATATTTTGGTATATATAATAACTCATGTGCCAATTCACCGTCCACCCACCTGCCAGCTAGCTCTAGATACTTGCAGTATGATCGAGACGCCAGTTTTTACGGGGCGCCATGCAGGACAGGTTAATTATGTGTACAAAATTGAGTTTTGTAACACTAAAAATCACAAAATTCAATTCTGTGTCACAAAATTCAAATTCTGTGTCACAAAATTCAATTCTGTGTCACAAAATTCAATTCTGTCAATTCTGTGTCACAAAATTCAATTCTGTGTCACAAAATTCAATTCTGCATACGTTTCGTATACAAAATTCATTTTTATTATAAAGGATTCAATTTTGTAAGACAGAATAGAATTTTGTGAAGAAAATTCAGTTTTGTGGGACAGAATTCATTTGTGTCCACAAACATTAGTTTGCGTAGGATAGTCTATGTCATCTCTACGTTGATTAGTTGAGATCGGTCTTAGTCCATTTTACTAGATGGTGGAGTACACTTGCAGGTTTAAATATTTCAATGCGAAAATATAACCCAATATATCAATATTATACTTCTTTATGGACAGTTATTTTGGTTATATTATGATTACAAATGAGTGGTCACACCATATAAGCATATATACTTTGAAGGAGAAATAAGAAACATATTCAAAATTTTCCCTCAATTATGTAAATAGGGTCAAACATAAAGTAGCCGGGACATAGCTAGACCTGAGAGCATGCCCATATATAGAGAATACCAGGCTAGTGTATTTTGATATCAAGTTTATCAGGCAAGGCTAGGAAACGCGTAGGAATTCCGAGGCTTGCCCAGGAATTCCTAACGTTTCCGAGCCGAGCCTGATAAACTTGATATTAAAATACACTAGCCTGGTATTCTATTTATCAGGTAACGTTTTATGCTCGAAAATGACATTAGATGACGTAGTATTCTAACATAGATCTAACCTTGTGAAACAAATGGTATTGGATCTGTGTCTACTAGTTGCGAAGTTACGTGTTCGCAACTATGTGTCTACATGCATTATTTACAGTATACACCATCTTAGTATCCATGGTATCTACACAAATACTACAAATGGTTTCCTCAAATGGCCCAATACACACATTCTGTTTATAAACACAGACAGCAGTCAGAACACAGGCCACAGCGCGTGTATTATTGATTTAACTGGGGCAGATGTACCTTGCGATACACAATAAATGACGTCAGTACTCGCGGGAGATCTACATGTACATGAATTATGTGTACAATTATAACGCAAATGAGTTTAAATACGAATAGGTTTGTCATCGTTTGACTGTTTGGAGATAGTTGAAGCAAAATGGCAGAATGGGAAATGAATCATCGACATTGAATGTGTAGATCGGCGACCGTGACCCATTTCTCCAGTGCAGTTTCTGACCAATGGTAGTCCTTCTTACATGCGTGTGCAGAATTGAATTTTGTGACACAGAATTGAATTTTGTTACACAGAATTGACAGAATTGAATTTTGTGACACAGAATTGAATTTTGTTACACAGAATTGAATTGTGTGACACAGAATTGAATTTTGTTGAATTGTGTGACACAGAATTGAATTTTGTTACACAGAAGTGAATTTTGTGTCACAAAAAGTGAATTTTGTGACACAGAATTGAGTTTTGTGGCACAAAAGTGAATTTAATTTTGTGGCACAAAATGAATTTTGTTGACAAAATTGAGCCATGTCCCACTTGGCGCCCCGTAGTTTTCGGGGTAGTCGGAGTTTTCTGGGTATTCACATATTTTGTAATTTATAGAAATGTGTGCAGCCGCGATGTGCTTTACGTCAGGTCAGTAAAATAACGATGACTTGACATATTAAGTCCTTTAAAAACGCCACCAAATCCAGTGTTTAGACATTTAAAATACTGGAATGTTTTTGCCATTTCGGTTATTTTGTTCACGAATTAACCTACCGTAATTTTCTGCGTCCGCCATTAATCTGATCTTTAATATTGTTAAAATCATAAACAATAGAAACTGTGCCTCATTTATCTGCGCCAATGAAAATTAGAAAATGTATTGACACTTTCGGAACATACCACGAAAACACCAACCATAAGTCAAGATTCATGTGTTGCTGAACGAGCTAACGCGACTTTTAATCTAACAACAATCTTATTTTGAAGGCCAGAAACATTGAAATAAATGTTTACGATTGGATTGAACTGACAAGTTAGCTCATATGTTAAGTTTTATTAACATCGCTAGTTGATGAACTTGTTAATACCCCGAAAACTAGACCCACCATCATACTATATACTGCTTTTGGGCGTCCCGCTATCATATAGTATACACATAATTTTCATCGTAGCTCCGCCACTGGCACATGTACGCTAACCAATGATAGACCTGGCAGCTATATAGGAACCAGTCAGACAATGGATACTGTGAGGGTGAAAGCACAGGTGGAAGAGTCGGACCTATGACACCAAAAAAATGCCTATTAAAAACAATCCCATTACCCCACCCACTTGGTCTCGTACATAATCATCTTATATAAATAAAGGTGGATAACATTGTGGCCATTATAGAAAGAGCCCTCTCGTTTCCGACTCGCACAAACACAATAAACATCGATTAAATGTATGATTTCTGTCGCTGGCAATCGATAAAGGTATTAGATGTATGAATATATTCACATTAAATCGCTCTTTCCAGCATTTATTCAGTTATTCGCATTTTGTATACCCCATCCAAAGCGAAATTTGCGTGTACGAAAGAATCTCACACAGAATCGGAGGCCGTCCGGCGTGGATTATCGGTCATATTTGACCAATAACTGATCGCCAGCTCAAACTAAAGTGGTGCACCATGACCATATACATTAGCAACTCCAACCATACAAAGTTCGTCTAATTGTGATCGTTCACCGATCTAAAAAACACCTTTTTCATAGAACGCCTATATTCTCGTGAATAGTTACAGGCGTTCTATAATTACAATCGGTCGATGGGCCGAATGGGGTTCGCTGCGGGAAACTTCGTAAAATGAAAGTGTGCCAATACCAACAAGCTATATGTTAGTTCAATATTGAAACATGCTAACACCTGTAAACATTGATAGGTTATATTAAAATAATAATAATAGCATGTAATTTGCAAAAAAAAAATAGCTTCCCAATGAAATTTAGTTTAAATAGATTATCCCGTATGGAGCCTCATTTAGAACGTGGCGGCACATATAGAGTCAATATTTGAACCTTTTTACTAAACGCCATAGTGTCATGTGTCCAATTTATTGGACACAGGACACTTTTTTTTAATGTAATATACCAACCAATAACAAATTTACGTTTAAAAAGTCAGCATATTTGTTGTTAAATGCGATTTTATTTTCATTGTGACGTCATACTATATTTTCGTGTCCTGCCAAACGCGTAATAATACAATGATTGGTCATATTGCCATTACACGTACTGGTCGAAGCCATCGTGTCATTATTGCTGTCTTCATTGTTGATAAGCTCTAATTACGGAAATACAGGTACTCATTGTGTACTCGACGATTTGTGAATGCTACAGACGTACATTTCTGCAAATTTGCTAAAGTTGAGAGGACAATACGGCGACAGCCAAGACGCATCAATAATTGACCTACATTTAAAGTCTACCAGCTGCCAGACACGAAACATTCGTTTCAGGTAGGAATTATTTCTTTATTCTGTTGACCAATATTTGAATCGTGCTGACTTCGACAGCACTTTTAACCACAGGGCTACTAAAATAATTCCATTGTATTCAATCTAACATGAATTCAAGTGGGTGGGGAATATTCAACATTGCCTGTGCATGTGCCGAGTCATTGGTTTTCGCGACCAATGTTGTTTCCACAATTGTTGTTTAAATAGCGAATTTATGGTGCATCTCTCGGACTCTGTGTGTTTGTGGCACCTCGATACTTGTAGATTCACTTTGAATATATGTTTTCAGTCCAACAAGTCAATTCATTATCTATTTAGGCTATTATCTGTTATCTGTTATCTATTGTCTATATAGTATAGCTTTTAGCCACTTAAAAAAGACACTACTTTCATTCCCCCCCCCCCCCCCCCCCCCCCCCCCCCCCACGAGAGTAAAATGTGTTTATAAAAACTGTAACAACAGTGATGGAATAAGTAAAAAATTGAGGTGTGCGAATCCAGGTACACTGCATTTGCACAGCGGTGACTTTTCCCCGAAATATCATGAATATAGGCCGGTGCAGTATTTCTATTGTATTATAAGTGTACCCGGCTTCGCACCGTGTATGTGGCTTTGCACACACCAATATTTTACATGTCTGATTATTCATGTTGTTTTCTTAAGACAAGTGTTTTCAGAAAGTCACGTGTTTACACGATTTAGAAAAATAAAACAACAGTGACCAAACAAGTAAAAAAATTGAAATGCAGTATTTGTATTAAGTATTTGTATTGCAGTGGGTGCATGGGCTTCCTAAAATTTATTTGTACACAGGGTACCCATGTTTGGTCTGGGGTGGTGATGAGGGACTTCTTTGCTTCATTGGGGTGACCTCGCGAAATATGGGCGGGGGTGGAGACTGTATGTTTGTTGGGATTACAATCGTGTCTGTTAATTCTGCACACCTAATAATAATTTTCGTGAAAATGTCCATATTCAGTCTAAATTTCCTGAACATTCAAGGCAGTTCTTAGCCAAGATAATCACGGCTAAACAGATGGCTTTTACTATTTCATCTGTCGTCTATTATCTGTATCCGCCTAGCGGAGACCCAGCCAAATTTGATCAAAATATCAGTCCATTTTGTCCTTGAGTTTTGCGAATAATACGGGAATAAAATAATAACCAATGTCGGTATATTT
Source organism: Conchocele bisecta (assembly GCA_029237695.1). Taxonomy (NCBI): domain Eukaryota; kingdom Metazoa; phylum Mollusca; class Bivalvia; order Lucinida; family Thyasiridae; genus Conchocele; species Conchocele bisecta. Next base: position 114,131,481 of record CM055266.1, read on the forward strand.
GCATGTGTATTATTGGTTTATGAAGCTTTTTTTAACAGATCTGTTGTTGATCTATTAATTTAGTAAGCAGGACCACTAATCATTTTGACCATGTTCTGAATAACTTTTTACCAAACTATCGGAATGGGATAAAATTGTGACTTAGTCTACCGTTAATCAGCTGATTTATTCCAAAATCAACATAATTTATTCTGACGTAATTAAAAGCTGGGCAAAACATTACGTGAATTGTGCATTAGCCGGTGCGCAGAATTAGCCGAAATGACATTTTTTATATGCAGATCAGAATGTCAGTTTTCATTGGTTTGATACATGTACAGTATGTATGTCAGTGATTCTATATTTTATGTACAATCTGGTGTCCCGGTGTAATTTACTGACAAATCACACAATTTATAAGGAAATTTTTTTTTTTCAGTAAAGAAACTATGTATAATACCATGTATATAACGATGTTTGGTACATGTGGTAAAACACGGCATTCTGTTAGTTGCCAAGCTATTTTGTTTTGCTTAACTTTACTGATTCATATTAAATATCATGTTGTTGGGTTGCCATAAATGAGAAATTCCACGACTTGCTACTAAATTTCTCTGTTTCGCACTAATACAATTAGCTTACCATATTCTTGACACTTTTCTAAATAGATGCCCCTTCAGTTGTATGTTTTTATGCCGTTGAAAAGAAAAAAAATGTAAATGTAAAGCTATATTTACGTCATGTAAATGTACATAACGGAAATTACATTTCTGAGACCCCTGGTCCCTTGAAGTGGAAATAAAATTAAAAAAATGACGAGAACAATTGGCTATACTGTTATAAATGTAACAACTGGACTGTCACCCAATGGAATAAACACAGTTTAATGAATTATTGGTTCTACATCGAAACTAGAAAAACGACACCAATATGTACATAAAATATCGAATCACTGATGTCTCATTATTATTGAACCATGTTATTGTAGTTGCGAACAATAACTTGCAATCTACTCCTGTACCGTCTGTAGCAGAGTTACTATTCCATTCATACATGTAGGCTTCCTCTACATAATAGCTAATCAGATCTGATTTACACTTTAGTTGTTAATTGTGACACAATTTGTATATTTTCCATCTGAAAAAAAATATTATAAAAGTAATACGTATGGATCACGATTTGCCTGGTTTGGCCCTCATGCACGTTTTCATCTTTCACTCTTTCTGTTACATGGGAGTTGAATTGGGTAATTGCCCATTATAGAAGTAGTAAGATTATTACTGATCCTACTGCTTTTGGGAGGGGCCATGTGATTCTGGTGTGGCGAGGACCTGGCATCAGACCAGGATCATCCTGATTTCAGGGCTGAGTATATAGTTCTTTTATTGTAAATATTAATTTGTGATTTTAGGATTTTCCCCCCATTTGTACATGTACTTGAACATGTACTTGTACAGGTAATGGGATTTATTACTAAACCATTGACCCGGCCTTAAATGACCGCATCTGTTGATAGGCCGTTAGACCCCAACAAACAAATAAATGATATACGTAGGCTTCCTCTACAGAATAGCTAATCAGATCTGATTTACACTTTAGTTGTTAATTGTGACCTAATTTGTATATTTTCCATCTGAAAAAAAAACATATATAAAAGTAATACAAAACTTTACGTGGGTGGTGGTCGGGAGAACGAGACGACTTAAATTAACGGTAGTGGTTCCTCCATATAGGAATCACTATTTGCCTGGTTTGACCCTTCAGTACATTTTTATCTTTGGCTCTTTTGTTACCTTGGAGTTGAATTGGGTTATTGCCCATTATAAAAGTAGTAAGATTATTACTTATCCTACTGCTTTTGGGAGGGGCCAAGTGATTCTGGTGTGGCGAGGACCTGGTATCGGACCAGGATTGTTCTGATTTCAGCGCTGAATATATAGTTTTGTTATTGTAAATATTCAGTTCTGATTTTGGGATTTTCCCCCCATTTGTACATGTACGTGAAAATATACATGTACTTTTTCTTTTTGTATGAAACGTGAATTTTCGTCACTGATATCAGGGGCGATAACTGTGTTTCCATTAAAGGTTAATGGAAACTATATTCTGTCTGCTTAGTTTTGTTATGTGCACTATGATCGTACTTTATAATGTGTCAATAAAAATATTTGTTCGGGCGACACATTTAATGGGTATAAATAAAATGTCATGTCTCATTTGCATATCAAAATAGCCTGATACCACCGCGAGTCACTATCAGTAAAATCAATATTACTGAATGATTATATGTGATAGTGGGCCTGCACTCGTAATTTTTAAAAACTGGCGGAATACATGTACCGTAGTTACACAATTATACACTTATTTAATTCTTATAGGCAAACAGTTATGCCTACTAGATGGGACCACAGGTTGAAGTACATTGTAATGGACCGAGGTCTATATTATTCAAATTATCGCCTAAAAGCGTCCATAAACGAAACAAAAAGCTAAACAAAGTTTTGTTACTCCCTCTATAACACACACATATATATATCTCGGTGCCGTTACTTCAACCTGTGGATAGGACCCCACTTTAGCTGCTACATGTAATTTGCGAACCAGATCTCTTATTCACTATTCTGCAGAGGAAGACTATGAATGGAAACGTAACTCTGCTACGGACAGTACGGTTGTAGATTTCAAGAGTTACTGTTCACAACTATGAACAATGTGGCTTACTCGCTTACCACATTTATCCAAGTGTTGTGAGTTTGATGCCCGGGTGGGATGTAGTTCTCTAAGCACTGTTTCATGTTGGAAAGTTGCGGAGTCATTTGCTGAGTAATGGTTAATACTGGTAAGAAATTCAATAAAAGGCTAACCATGTACATAATAGTGTTTGATTGTTTGTTTCAGGGAAGCCGTCTACAGATCTTAGCCTCTGGATTATTCGTCGAGCCTCTTCAACTTCACCCTGCAGTCGAGGCAGACACCAGCAGGGCTATTGAGATAGTATATGGGCGGTTTCAGAAGAAGCAGATAAGGCGGAAATTGTTTCTCATTCTGCTGTTGAAGGACAAAGGCCACCAAGAAGAATCGCTGCCCGAAGACACAACTCCACCTGGGCAACAAGTTGCCAAACACTCGCGAAATGGGAACTGATCCAGTTCCTGACCTACACGAAGCAAAATATAGTGTCGCCATGACAGACTGTCATCATCTTAAGATCAGCGACATCTGAAAATATAACCCTCGAGGAAGAGCTTGAGAAAGACAAGTTCAGTTACAAAAAATTAACCATTTAACCGGAGTACCATCCATGCCAGCGGCAGTGTTTGTGTGGTTCTTAACTCTGATTTCTGCTCTAATCATCTAATCAACCTGTTGAAAGGATGTGTCGTGAAGACATGTTACTTCTTGTGTTGATGGAATTGAGAATGAATCTTATTCACACAAATCTGACTTGTGCAGTTTTAAGATTTGTCAATATTTTTTGAATCGGTGACTCATTCTTGTGGTGGACATAATGACATTTGTACATTTCTGATTATGTGACACTCGAAGGACTAGATATTGAAATGGTCAGAAATATATTTACTATGCTTTTACACATATGTGGCTGTGACCTCAGGTTGAAGTAACGGACCATGGCCTATAAATACATTAAATATACCTAAGAGCATCAATAAGCGAGAGAAAAATAAGCTAAACAAAATGTATTTACTCCATGTGTGATATATGGGAGTAAATAATTTGTTTAGCCTATTTTATTTCACTTATTGATGCTTTTAGGTATATTTAATGTATTTATAGGTATTGGTCCGTTACTTTAACCGTTGGCTGTGACAGGAGAATGTGGTTTATGGGATTTGTGACCAGTGTAGCTCCTGATCAAATAGTACACTCCTGTAGCCTGATAATGATGTGGCTTGTTAGAAGCATGATGGAGATTTCATTAATGCAATGGTGAACAGTGCAGATCCTGTGCGGATATGTGTATCTACACTGGTCGCAAATCCCACAAGCCCCATTTCTCCAGTCACAGACACATATTTGAGCAAATTTAAAAATCCTACCGCCAACCTAGAATGATTAACATTTAAGGTATTGCATTCAATCTTTGATTCATAAATTTCTGTTTAACGTCCACAGTCTATAAAGTCTATATTTGGTTGGTTTCACATGGTTTCAGTTATCTTCGCAATAAATGATTTTACTTGAAACATCCAGAATAGACCAAAGACAAACTTTGTAGACTTTCGAAGGGAAACGAAAATTTACGAATTAATGATGTATTTTGTGCTATTATCATGATTATAATTGAAATCAATGCCCAATGGTCAAACTTGTAACAAATTACATGTGTACAATAAATTTCGACTTCGAAATTTGACTTCGAATGAAATGGTGCAATTGGTTGATATTGGTCATTTGCAGTGCATGATGTGACAAACAACATATTGAGGCATCATCTGTAACACAGTGCCTTCAATCATGATTCATACCCAGGCATCACAAAGTATGTCGAGGTGTATATAGTTTTTGTATTTTCGTCCATCCGTAAGATTTGCGTTCAAGGTTTTTGGGTACCCATTATATCTGCAACCGTAAATCGCATTGAGTTGAATCTTCATGTACTTCTTTATCGTCATCCATATTTTTTATACTGTAGCACACCGATGTGGCTTTCCTGCACAAGGTCAAATTACTTAAAGTTTTGAAATATTTGTATCAAACATGTCAAAGTTTTTAAGTACACAATGTCTCTGCAACCGCAAGTCGGGTTGACTTGAAACTTCATATATATACTTCTTTATGAAGTTAGAAGATCAATATTTTCTTTCTATAGCCCTGGTGGGTGCATGTGATGGGTAATTTAACAATCGCGATTCATCCTTACCGGAAATCCGACTGGAGACCGCCATGGTTTGGCCCTCACATACGTCTTTGGCATTTTGTATGTGACAGTTGAATCTGGTTATATCTCTTGTGTGAGTATTACGATTATTCGCAATCCTTTTTTAGGGAAAGGGGCCAAGTGACTTTGGTGTGGTATGGACCTGGCATCAGGTCAGGTTATTCTAATTTCAGGGCTGACTTTATTTTTCTCGATGAAATTATTATTAGACCATAGCTGTTGATAGGCCGTTAAACACCATTAAACAAACATTCTATAGCCCACTCATACGGCTTTCATGCACACAGTGAAGGTGAAATTACTTTGAAACTTGCGTTAAATGTTTTGAAATATATGCGTTAAAGTTTTAAGTAAACAATTTCTCTGCAACCGTAAGTACATTGAATTGAAACTTCATATATTTGTCTATCAACAATCAACATCCATATTTTCATTTTTATAGCCCACACATGTGACTTTCATGCCCAAGGTCAAGGTCAAATTGTGTTAAATGTTTTGAAATATTTGCATTAAAGTTTTAAGTACACAATTTATCTGCAACGTATGTTGGATCAACTGGAAATGTCACATACTTCTTTATCAACAGCCATATTTTCATTCTATATCTCACCTAAGCGGCTTTCATGCCAAAGGTCAAGGCCAAATGACTTTGCTACGGCCGAGGGTATGTGTGAGACCCCGCTCACTTGCTCTAGTCCTTAAAAGCAAGAATAACATATCTTACCATACATGTACTGATTTCTTTTGTTTTTTTTTCGGATACATGTACTGATTTTGTGTCCCGAGCATAACTGGAATTCCTTTTTGTATAGTTATCACAACTCTTACCTCACTAATATTCCAGTGTTCTCCTTTTGTTTTTTCACGCATTGATTTTGTATTTGGCACATGGCGATATTTCAAATTTGACCTAATATGGTCCCGATATATATCAAATCGAAGGTATCGTGGGTATTGTCAAAATCGGATGATACATCATACAAGATGGCCGCTGACAGGTCATCCTTTAATTATAGATTTCGTCTTCTTCTCATGTACCGTTTGGCCGACGCTGGTCAGACTTCACAGTTGTGGTGCGTGGGT